>SNQJ01S0123794.1:0-12074 GCA_010110895.2 Picea sitchensis
CACTTATCTTTTTCTGCAATCGTAATATTAACAGATCCAAGTTGACTTACCAGAGTATTAAAGGCATTTAGATGTTATGTCACAGAATCTCCATCTTCCATCCTAATATGATACAACTACTTTTGAAGAAACAACTTGTTTACAAGGGACTTTGATTGATACAAATTCCCTAACTTATCTCATAGTTCCTTGGCTGTAGATTCTCCCGAGACATTCAACAACACCTAATCTGCCAAGCAGAGTCGAATAGTACTCCTTGCTCTTATGTCCAACTTGTCCCAATCTTCCTTCGACATACCAGTAACTGGTGTACTAGTAGTTTGTATACTGGTAGGTTGTGTACCAGTAGCCTGTGTGCTTATAGATGGTGTACCAGTAGGCTATGTACCAGGATCCACAACGATCCATTGTTCTTTGTCTACAAGAAGGTCCTCCATTTTGAGCTTTCAAAGCTCAAAGTTTTTACCGTTGAACTTCTCTATCTCGATTCTAGATGAGGTCGTCGTTCCTCTTTCTTTACTCGAATATCCACTACAAAAGCTTCCACTAAACCCAGGTTTATCACAGACCCAAGATAAAATTGATCTATCAAGATCGAGCCAAACCCTCAGCAACAAAGGCATCCCTCTGAAGCCAAAATGAGCTCTGATACCACATGTAAGTTTTAAACCTGCGAAGTAAAGCAATGCATATAGATTCTTAAGCAATACAGAAATTAATCAATGGCTCATACACAGAGTACACAAAGATTTTATACCGGAAACACTCAACCAGGAAAACCTTTCTTATTTTCATTATATCAAATTTCACCATTCGCCATACAATATATACAATTTTTTTAGGTATTCCGTAGATACCAAAACCCTAATCCCTTAATCTGGGATTAATTTACAAATCCGCTAAAAATAGAAAAAACCGCCCAAAAACAAAATTCGAGGCGCTGCCACACCCACACACACACACACATGCAAAGAATATAACACATACCCAACATTTATTCTGACAGTATAGATGAAACCACATCTTATAGGCTTGCTAATGTGGTTGAATTACTCCTTATATCCATGACTAAGATATCCCAAGAGTCTGGAAAAGAATATAATAGGCTAATACATTTCTCCTCCTCGGTGATTTTAATATCCATAGAAGAAAATTGGCTTATTATGGTATTAAACGCATTCAAATGCTCATTTACAAAACTTCCATCACTCATCCTCTGAAGATACAACTTCTTTCTAAGGAACAACTTATTTACTAGGGATTTCGACCGGTATAAGCTCCCCAATTTGTACCACAATTTCTTGGTTGAGTCTTCTCCTAAAACGTTCAACAACACCGAATATGCAAGAGAAAGTCAAAACGTACTCCTTTCCCTTATTTTGAGTTTCTTCCATTCTTCCCTCGACATGCCTATTAGAATGGTACCTAGATATACTACTACCCATTGTTCTCAATCTACAAGGAGATATTCAATTTTAAGCTTCCAAAGCTCAAAATTTTGGCCATTAAATTTTTTAATCTCTATTCTCGAGCTACTTGTCATTATTTAAGCACAACTTTAAATATTTTTGGATCGTGACTCTTACTAGACCTAGGTTTAAGCTCAGATCCAATATTTTCAAATAAATCTCTGATACCACATGTTAGGAATTTTACTTCCATGCTAAACCTAGTAGAAGAGAATAAGATAGATTTAATCTAGAAAACAAATGACAAAGAATACACATAGTACACAAATATTTTACCTTGGAAACCTGAATGGTAAAACCAACATTCTTTGAGAATCTTGCTCCTTGTTGTCTTATTCATTCTGAATAAAAGGTTACATGTTTAACCTTGGTCTATATCTAAGACACAATCAACATCATACCCTCTTGTTTTACACAAGAACAACCCTGGAGCCAATTCGTCTTACATCTACATGACCAACAACTAAATATTAGCATGAATATCAAATGTTGATTCACAATCATCTTTTACAACATTACAACACTCCTTATTTATAGGATTTACAATAGGTAAAAACCTAAAGAAAGGCCCCCAAAAAAGGTTGCACATCCACGCAAATCATTTGCTACAAATCTCGTAAATCTCGAGATTTTGTTAGAGTCAACTACCAAGTTAGATTACCAGTCGACATACATTTGGTATTCAATTGGTTGCTACAAGGCCTCATGTCGACCTCTTGTCGGTTGACCTGTTGACTTGATGTCGATCACTTTTTACCTCTACTTTCATGTCAATCACTTCGACATCGACTTTCACTCCCAATCGATCCACCTCGACTAGACTTTCACTATAAATAATACAACCCAAGAAAATAAGGGGAGAACACAATAGACACCAAGAAAAAGGGAGAAGAGAGCTCGTGATTAAGGGACCTAGGAAAGAGAATAATTGGGAACTATGATCATGATATGAATGGTCACCTTGGAATAGAGAATCCCCGAGTCTGAACTAGAGCAAAAGAGGGTTGCGATTTGGTGTTAGGTGGAAGGAAAATGGCATTGGTAAGTGGTGGTCACCGAGGAATTGTATAGCAAAGAAGGGGCACCCTTGTGCAGAGGAAATCCAAATGGAATACACTTGATAAAATCAAGGAGGCCCTGAGCTTAGTGGGAAGAGGGAGACTTTGGTTGTTGCCAGTTGAGTGGAAGAGAATAACCTCCTTGATCCATTTTGTGACTGGTCGAGCTAGTATAAGATTCCTCTGGTGGTATCATGGCCTAGCACAGGGGTGGATTGCTCTAGAAAGAGAGGTTGCAACACATCCTATGGTTGGGAGGAAAGGATTTTCCCCAGATTTAGTTGATTGGTCACAGCGTGTGGAACAAATAAGTATTGTATACCCGGTGTATCTGAATAGAATGAATGGTTGTTTACAGGATTTCATTTATGAATGGGTATGCTTTCAAAATTGGACTGACTAAATACTTGTGTTAATTGAAAATCTATGATGTTGGGTAAACATGTTGTTGAGTTTTTATATTATTTGCAATTAAATTCGAGGTGGATCGACTAATAGTTTAATTTGAAGGTCAAGGTGGTTCGACCAGGTAAAGACAAAGTCATGGTGGATTGACAACAAGTTGAAGGTCGAGGCTAGTCAACTGGGTAAATTAGAATTCGATGGTCGAGGTGGATTGACATGGTAAAAACATCTACAAGTCGAATAGGTCAAAAAACAAGAAGTCGACAGGTGGGCATGTTGTGACTGACTGAAGGCCGAACAAAGGCCAACTGGTAGTCGACGGATAATCCAACTTGTTAGTCGACAGTAATAGAATCTCGAGTTTTGTGGGATTTGTAGCCAATGATATACATGGATCTGTAACCATTTTTAGGTGCCTTTTATTTAGGTTTCTTCCTGCTATAAAGCCTGTAAATAATTCGTGTTGTAAGTCTATAAAAACTAATCAATTAATCTTGAATCTTTAGATGATCAATGGATAATCGCCAAGAGTCTGTAATTTAGAGGTTACTGATCATGTGAATGTAAGACAAGTTGGATATAGGGTTGTTCTTGCAAAAGAAAGAGGGCATGATGTCTAGTATGTCTTAGTTGTAGACCAAGGTTAGACATGTAACCTTTTATTCTAAATGAATAAGACAACAAGAGAGCATAATGCTCAAGGAATGTTGGTTTTCCCGGTTTGGGTTTCCAGGGTAAAATATATGTGTATTGTGTTCTTGTTGTGTCATTTACTTTCTTGATTAAATCTTTCTTCATCTCTTCTGTTAGATTTAGCATGGAAGTGTGTCTCATTTCCTAGCATGTGGTATAAGAGTTTGGCTTAACAACCTTGGATCTGAGCTAAAATCTAGTTTCAGTAAGAGTCATAAGTTAGAAATCTTTAAAGATTGTGTTAAAGACTGATGAGTAGCTCGAGAATAGAGATAGAAAAATTCAATGGCCAAAATTTTGAGCTTTGGAAGCCTAAAATTGAAGATCTCCTTTTAGATTGAGAACAATGGAAAATAGTCTATCCGGGTACCATGCCAACATGTATGTCAATGGAAGAATGGGAGAAAATCGAGAGAAGAGAAAGGTACAATTCAACTTTGTCTTGCATATTTGGTACTGTTGAATGTCTCGAGTGAAGACTCAGCCAAGAAACTGTGGGACAAGTTGGGAAGCTTGTACTAGTCAAAATCCCTGGTAAATAAGTTGTTTCTCATAAATAAACTATATCATCTAAGAATGAGTGATGCTAGTTCGGTGACTGATCATTTAAATGTGTTTAATATCCTTATAAGTCAGTTATCTTATGTGGATATTAAAATCACCGAGGAGGAGAAATGTATTACGTATTATGTTCTTTTCCAGACTCCTGGGATAGATTATTCATGGATATAGGGAGTAATACAACCACATTAGTGCTAGAAGATGTGGTTGCATATCTACTGTCGAAAGAAATGAGAATAAAGAACATGGAAGGATAAAACAAATATGCTTTAGTAGTGAGAGGTCAATCGATTGATAAAGATAAAGGAAAATTCTCTAGTAGAAAGCGTAAGTCGAAGGGTAGATATAAATCCATGGTTCAGTCGACAAGAAGATGCTAGAAATGAAGTAAAGTTAGGCATTACAAAAGGGAATGCAATTCGAAGGCGATGGAATTCAATACATGATCCAACGTGAACCAGTCGATTGAGAGAAAGAATACTCTATATAAGGGAGGTGATGTGTACCTAATGTCGACCAGTACACAGTCGGATCAAGATATTTGGTTGATCAACTCAAGAGAATCCTATCATATGACACCACATAGAGAATGGTTTTGCGGATATGAATGATATAAAGGAGGAGAAATTCTCTTGGGGGACAAATCAACAACCAAAATTGTCAGACGGGGAAGATTTTGACTGATATTGCATGATGGGAGAACTAGAACCCTTCTAGGTATGCTACACATTCTAGGTTTGGAAAGAAATATAATATTTGTCAGTAATATGTGTGATTTTGGTGCACATACTCTATTTCATAAGGATTTGTGCAAGATGGTTAGAGGTGCAATGGTATTAATGAAAGGAGTTTGGATTGGAACCCTATACAATTTTTTAGGGAGTGTTGAATTGACTGGATGCAACAACATCGTTGTTCCTGAAGTCGAATTGAATTCAACTGAACTTGACTCAACTTAGGCTTAGTCAATTCAAACCACCTCGACAAGTCATCAGAAAGTCGACCCGACCATGCTATGGCATGAAAGTATGGGACACATTGGAGAAAAAGGATCTATGCATAACAAAGGTATGGTCGAAGAATTTCCTAAATGTAATTTAGAAGTCGACTTTTGTGAATATTTCATATATGGAAAACAAAGTCGGGTGAGGTTCCCATCTGGATGGTAAGGTAAAATGGGATTCTAGAGTTGGTTCATAGGGATGTGTTTGGCCCTGTCTCAGTTCCTTCACTTGGTGGATCCCTGTATTATGTCTCCTTCATAGATGCTTTTTCCAAGAAGACATGGATATATTTCATGAGGAAGAAGTTAAAGGTTTTTGAGAAATTCAAAGAGTTTAAATCTCTTGTAGAAAACCATACATATAACAAGATTAAGGTGTTTGAGAATTGACAATGGTGGTGAATTATGTGGAAACGTATTTGATCATTACTACAAGAAGCATGGCATAGCACGCCAAACTACCACACCATACACCCCGTAACAAAATGGAGTTGTTGAGGGAATGAATAGAATGTTGATGGACAAGGAAAGGAGCATGCGTAGTGATGTTGGGCTCACATAAGAATTCTGGGCGGAGCCAGTCGACACTACAAAATATCTGTTGAATATGTCTCCTTTTTCGGTGCTATCCAACACAACTCCATATGAGGTATGGTATGGTAAGAAGCCTTCAGTTTCACATATCAAAGTATTTGGTTGTGATGTATTTGTTTATTTTCCCAAGGAAAAGAGGAGCAAGCTGGATAAGAAGGAAGTCAAGTGTGTTTTCATTGGACACAAAGAAGGAATGAAAGGATATAACATTTGGGATATTACATCAAGGAAAATAGTGTACAGTCAAGATGTGGTCTTAAGAGAAGTCAGAAGTAAGTCTAAATCTGAAGAAAGTGTTCAGACCAAGAATAATCCTGAGACGATGCGGTTTGAACTGAGGAATGAAGAAGATGATTCAGATGAGTCGATTGAATCAGAAGAAGAGGTGGACCAACCAACCCCGATTGTAAGGAGGTCAGAAAGGGTAAGAAAACTAGTCGAAAGGTATAGTCCACCCGACTTTTGTTCCACATTCGTGTTAATTGTCACCAATGATGAGCCCAAGTCGATCGGGGAGGCAGTCGACTCAGCAGAGGGAAAACTTTGAAATAACGCCATGGTCGAAGAGATGGAATCCTTGCACAAGAATGAGACATGGGACTTAGTCAAGTTTCCTAGTGGAAGAAAGCTTGTCGGTAGAAAATGGGTATTCAAGAGGAAGATGAATGCAATGGGTCAAGTTGAGAAATTAAAATCTCAACCAGTATCGAAAGGATATTCCCAAGTCGAAGGATTCATCTTCGGTGAGATTTTTTCCTCTGTTGCAAAATTAACTTCCATTAGAGTACTAATGTCTCTGGCT
Organism: Picea sitchensis; assembly: GCA_010110895.2. Lineage (NCBI taxonomy): Eukaryota > Viridiplantae > Streptophyta > Pinopsida > Pinales > Pinaceae > Picea > Picea sitchensis. Next base: position 6,586 of record SNQJ01S0123794.1, read on the forward strand.
GCAACATTTGATATAGAAATAGAACAGGTGGATGTGAAGACAATGTTCCTACATGTGGACCTGGAAGAAGAAATCTACATGAAACAACATGAAGGATTTGTGGTGAATGGAAATATATATTTGGTGTGCAAACTGAAAAGATCCCTTTATGGTATAAATAAATCACCAAGGAGGTGGTACCAAAAGTGCGACACATACATCCTTAGTTTGGTATTTGTGAGAAGAAAAGTTGATCACTGCATATATTCCAAAAAAGAAGGTGGATGTTTCATATACATAGCTTTGTATGTTGATGACATGTTGTTGATTGGAAACAACATGGACTCAATAAAGGAGGTGAAGAAGCAAATATCCTCCAAGTTCGACATGAAGGATCTCGGCGCAGCTAACGTCATTCTAGTAATGGAGATTAAGAGAGATCGAGCATCTAGAAATATCTGGTTGAACCATACGAATTATATTTAAACAGTTTTGAAATGTTTCAACATGCAGGATTTCAAACTAGTGAAGGTGTCAATTCTTGTGGAGCAAGGCTAATTGATGAACAATGTCCAAATACACAAGAAGAGATAGAGGGCACGACACATGTTCCCTATGCAAGTTTTGTTGGTAGTCTAATGTATGCGATGGTCTGCACTCTACTAGACATTTCCCATGCAGTGGGAGTGTTGAACAAATACATTTCGACACCTGGGAAGGAGCATTGGATATTTTTCAAGAGAGTATTCAGGTACTTGTGTGGCACAAAAGACTATGCTATGTGCTATCAAGGAAAACCTGGATGTGACAATGAATTAAATGTACATGTCTTTTTCGACGATGACTAGGTTGGAGATATGGATCGATGGAGGTCAACCAGTGGATATGTCTTCAATATGTTCGATGGAGCAATCAACTAGATGAGTAAGCAACAGGTGTTCATATTCTTATCAATAACGAAAGTTGAATACATGGCAAACACTCATGGAAGTAAACAAGCAGTATGGCTACAAATACTGTGTTCAAGAATCGGTTTTGAGCAGAGAGTTATGAAGATAAGTTGTGACAGTCAAAGTGCAATATTTCTGGTAAAGAACCTTTCTTATCATTCGAAGACTAAGTACATTGATGTATAATACCATTTCATGAGAGACATGGTGGAAAGCAACAAGGTGTTGTTGGATAAAGTAGACACATTGGAAAACATAGTAGACTTGGTGACCAAGTTTGTGAGTGTTGTGAAGTTATTTTAGTGTAGAGAGGCAATGGGAATTGTTTCCCTGGGTCTATGAACGAAAGTTCAAAGGTCTCCTGATTTCAACAAAAAAGACAACAAGTGGGAGAATGTTGGGTTGTTATATTCTTTGCAGTGAAAGTCAAGGTGGATCAATTGACAGTCAAAGTCGAAGATCGAGGTGGTTCGACATGGTAAATACATTGAAAATAAGTTTAATAGGTCGATAGGCATGCATGTGGCGACTAACTGAAGACCGAATGAAGTTTGACTGGTAGTCAACGGATAATCTGACTTGGTAGTCGACTGTAACAGAATCCCAAGATTCACAGGATTTGTATCCAATGATTTGCATGGATCTGTAACCATTTTTGGGCACCTTTTCTTTAGGGTTTTCCTACTGTAAATCCTATAAAGAAGGCATGTTGTAAGGTTGTAAAATCTAATTAATGAATCTTGAATCTTTAGTTGATGAATGGCCAATTGCCAAGAGTTTGTAATTTAGAGATTATTGGTCATGCAGATGTAAGCCCAGTTGGATACAAGGTTTTTCTTACTAAAACATGAGGGTATGATGTTGATTTTTTCTTAGGTGTGGACCAAGGTTCTACATGTAACCTTTTATTCTAAATGAATAATACAAAAAGAGAGTGGAACACCCAAGGAGTGTTGGTTTTCCTGGTTTGGGTTTCCAAGGTAAAATATTTGTGTACTATGTTTTTGTTGTGTCATTTACTTTCTTGATAAAATCTTTCTTTATCTCTTCTACTAGATTTAGCGTGGAAGTGTGTCTCATTTACTAACACGTGTAACCATGCATACTTGTATAATCAACAAAATCATATTTTTTGAGTAAGAAACTATAAGGGAAAATAAAGGAATGAATGTTAGAAACTGAATTGATATGAATAGCTGCAATACTCCCCTTAAAGTTGTGATAACTTGACTGTAATAATGGTTTGAGAAAGGACATAAAAAGGTCAATAAACATATGTTTTCCCTCCCCCTTAAAATGGAAAGGTTGCAGGATATTGAATCCTCATTTGGGTGCCAAGTATCAGACTTAGTGCTTGTCGTAAGTGAATTAAGAGCCTAAGGGAGTTGAGTTAAAAACCCAACAGGATGATGTCGCGTGAGGCTGCAGGACTGCTACCTCCAAAACCTAAACTACAACCTGTTTAAATTCTTGTGTTAACCGACAAGGAAATAGTAGCCATAGGATTAGATGGAAGGTTGATTAAAAACCATTCAATCGTTATCGGATGGATTGAAGTGGAAGGGTGGACCTTGGAATTAACAAGCTACTAGATACTAGAGCACTGAAGGACCTTCACCCAATGCCTTGTGATTTCCCCCAACACTTGATGCCTGGAAGAACATGGTTCCATCGCCTGGTTCCAACCCTTATACTCGCTTATGAGTGAGGAGAGAGAGAGGATGATTTTGAAACGACACGTCATTCCAACATGGCAACAAATGTGTCACGTAATGACCCTTGTCAACATATCCTTTGTGGGCGAGTTTAGTGTAGTTCCTGATAGGCTCAAGTCGTTGCATCATCGCCTTGATTTGTTTGTCATCATATCTACAGGATGATATATCTTAGTGGTAGGTACCATATACCAAACTCAGGAAGGGGTTGACACCGATATATCAGAGCATCGAATTCTCGATAGGTTCCCATGTCTCTTGTTTCCCTCAACAATGCTCAATAACCTAATTCCCAATGGGGCAGGGTTCCAACCATTGCTCACGAATGAGAGGGAGAGTGAAATAATGGTGACAATTTATGACAACTTGACGATCAAGGTGGCGATAATATTATCATGGTATTCAATATGCCATGGTAGTCGACGCATGTCGATGCTTGATTAGATAGTGAGAGAGTGGGCCCAGTTGGGGAGTTGAGGCATTCATTTTATAACTTTAGACCTCATCCATCATATCTTGGTGCCGAGTGATCTCGACAGTCAATTTCATAAAACAAATTAGGAGGAAGGTTAACACCTATGGTACCGAAGTACTGGACCCATAGAAGACTTGACAAGTCTCGTTTCAATCTAGGTTTTCCCGATATCCAGTGCCTCAATGGGGTATGGTTCCAGGACGTGTTCCGCCTGTTTCCCCAGGCTATCAAAATTCTTCCCAAGCCTATCTCCTTGTGATTTCCCGATATACCAGTGCCTGGTGGGAATGGTTTTCAGGAAGGGTTCCATCCTTCCCATGTTAGGTGTAAGTTCATGAATTGATGATCAACTTCATCAAGCTTTTCTTGAAAATTCATATCTTTATTTTGGAGGGGGGTTAATTATAATGGTTGGAAATATGAGACATTTTTTTATTGAAAATATAGTTTTGACATGGCATCCTATAATTGGAACCAATCTATTCTATATTAAAACCCCAAATCTATCAAAAACTGGGAGGGATCAAATCCCTTGAGGTGAAAACATTGTTTACAAGTTTTGTACTCTAAAAAAGGTTTGCACCATGAAAATTTTGATCCATCTCATAGCTTGGTAGATCTATATGTTAATGCTCACTTATGAATCATGTTGCATAAGTGACACAAAACATATATCTACCAAGCATTGAGATGCATAAGTTTCCCACTGATTCATATTAAGTGTTAATGCTTAATGTATTTGACATGAAAATAGTGATCATGTGTTTAGTGAGATGATGAATCATGATGTTTGAATTTATACCTTTGTCTTGTTTCACCTTTTTGGTCATCATCATCTCCTCGTCAATTGTTGTCACTTGGGAAAAGTTGTACTATTAAGGGTCTTGATAGGGGTAACGCGTCCATATCCAAATCCATACATAACATGCTCCAACTTTCCCATTTCTTTTATCCCTTCTTTTGGGTTGGTTATCATATGTCACCCATATAGGTTTATGCTTCATAGTCCCATAGGAAGAAGAGGCTAGAATGCACGAGGTTGATGCAACTTGATATATATATATATATATATATATATATAGAGAGAGAGAGAGAGAGAGAGAGAGAGAGAGAGATAAACTCAAAATGAAAATAAAAACAAAGAAGAAATAAAAGCAAAGTCAAGAACCAAGAAAGATAAAGCGTGATCTTTACCCCCTCTCTAAGAGGCCATATGTTAAGAACCAAATATCAAAATAGCATAAAAAAAAACTCAGAATAAGTACTCAACGCCTTGAAAAAGAGATAATTTCAGATAATAAGTATCTTCGAGGGGGAAACCTCCTTATACACCACATAAATTTCCAAATATAAGATTATTCCAAATGAAAATATCTCCTTGGTATATACAGGAGACTAGGAGGTACAATTACAACTAATGGACCCAAGTCAACATAAATAAAATAACATTACTAATGTAATATGCCCCAATTAAGGGGTGATGTGCCACTATTTAGGGCTTAACATGCCCCTCCCCTTCAGACAAGTGTTTTCTGTAATGCTTGAGTAATTATGGATGCTTCTGTATAAAAGACTCACCTTCCCAAGTGGAATGTTCAGCAGGATTTTCCTCCACTTAATGAGATACTCTGAAATGGATCTATTCCTTAGCTGGCGAATTCTTGTGTCAATGATAGCTTCAAGCTCCAATATGATTTTTCCTTCCTTTTCAAGTTCTGGAAATATATTTTTAAATGGGATCTTGTCACCTATAACCTTTTTTAAGGATGAAACATGGAAAACTGGGTGTACTCATGAAGATGCAGGCAACTCCAATTTGTATGCCATAGTACTAATCTTTTGCAACACCTTATAAGGGCCATAGTACTTTGGTTTTAATTTATTATCCTTCTTATCTTGCTTGAGGGACATATATTTGTATGGTTGTAGTCTTAAAAATACCCAATCCCCTACTTCAAAACGTGTTTCACTACGATGTTGATCTACTTGTTGTTTCATGTGATTTTGTGTCATGGTCATGTTTTCCTTTAAGAGTTGGAGAACTTGTCATTGATGCTCGATGTGATCTTCCACTGCTTGAACCTTAGATTTTTCTATTAGAGAAGAAGTGATGGAAGGTGGGTGGTATCCATAGAGTGTCATAAATGGTGTCATTTTTGTTGCAGTATGAAAGGAAGTGTTACACCACCATTATTCCAAGGGTAACCATTTGAACCATTGTGTTTGTTTATCAGAGACAAAGAAATGAAGGTAGCCTTCCAGACATTTGTTCACTATGTTGGTTTGTCCATCATATTGAGGATGATAAGATGAGCTATGAGCCAATTGAGTACCCAAACAAGAAAACAATTATGTCCAAAAATGTCCAGT
>SNQJ01S0123794.1:12124-26688 GCA_010110895.2 Picea sitchensis
CCCAAACAAGAAAACAATTATGTCCAAAAATGTCCAGTGAAGATGGGATCTCTGTCACTTACAATCATCTTTGGGCTTCCATGTAGCTTTTGAACTGTCTCCATGAATGCAGTGGAAACTGTACTGTCTTTGAAAGGATGACAGAGTGCACAAAAGTGTGTGTACTTGGTAATTCTATCAACAATCACCATGATGACACTCTTTCCTTCATACTTCGGTAACCTTGTGATGAAATCCATGGAAACCTCCTCCCAACGCTACTTGGGAAGGCTAATGGTTGTAAAATACCTGGGGTATTAATTGTTTCCACCTTGTTTTGTGGAAAACCAAGCATTCTACCACAAACCTTTGAACATCAGTTTTAAGGCCATCCAAAAAAGGTTTCTTCTTGACCCTATGGTAGGTTTTCAAAAATCTTGAGTGCCCTCCTACCAGAGAGGTGTGCAATTCCAATAGTACCTTTTGTTTGATTTGGGAGTTATTACATAAATATAAGCGATCTTTGTACCATAGTGAATCATTTTTCCATGTAAATGTATATGGTGCACTGGAATCCTACTACAACCTTTGAATGAGAGTCCACATGTTTTCGTCATTCTTCGATTCATCTCTCGCTTCTATTATCCAATCGAGTTGGATGATCGAGATAAAATAGAGAAAGGCCTCAACATCTTCATCTTTTCTTGAGAGTGCATCTGCAACAACATTTTTCTTCCTTTTTATAGATTATTTCAAAATCATAACCCAACATCTTGGTCACCCATTTTTGTTGTTCTTCTAAAGATAGTTTCTATTCCAAGAAGTATTTAAGACTATCCTGATATGTTTTGACCTTGAAGTGCCTACCTATTAGGTAAGGGTACCATTTATTCAATTCATGTAGTATTTCCATCATTTCCTTCTCATAAATGGGTGTGTGTAAGTCCTTTCCCTTGAGTGGATGACTTTCAAAAGCAAGGGGCCTTCCTTCTTGCATTAGAATAGCACCAATGCCATTTCCCGACGCATCACATTCCACAATAAAAGTTTTTGTGAAGTTTGGTGTGGTCAAGACAGGAGCTTTGCACATCGACTCTTTAACTTGTTTAAAAGCTTGAGTTTCCTCTAGAATCCATGAAAATGCATCCTTCTTAGTTAATGTTGTTAAAGGTGTTGCTATTCTTCCATAGTTTCGAACAAACTTGCGGTAGTAACCGATCAAACCCAAAAATCCTCTAAGATTATTCAATGTTTTGGGAATCAACCAATCCATCATGGCCTTAATCTTGTTAGGGTCTACCTTGACACCTTCATGATATACAATATGACCCAAATAATCTACCTCCTTCACCCCAAAGAAACATTTGGATGGTTTGGCATATAGTTGTTGTTCCTTTAGTAGTTGTAGCACCTTGTCAATATGTTGCACATGATCCTCCCAAGACTTGCTATAGATTAGTATATCAACAAAAAATACCAACACAAATTTTCGAAGGAAGGGCTTGAAAATGGAATTCATCAACCCTTGGAATGTGAAAGGTGCATTCGTAAGGCCAAAGGCATGACCAAAAATTCATAATGGCCTTCATGAGTTTGGAAAGTTGTTTTTGCGATATCTACTTCATTCTAATCTGATGATACCCTGAACGGAGATCCAACTTTGTGAAATAGATTTCTACATGTAGTTCATCTAACAATTCATCATTCACAGGAATGGGAAACTTATCTTTAATAGTGATATTGTTGAGCTCTCTATAATCTGGACACATACGCCACAAGCCATCTTTCTTGAGTACTATTACCATCGGTGCATAGTAAGAACATTGACTATGTCTAATAATGCCAGCCTCTAACATTTCATCAACCATACACTCAATTTCACTCTTATAGGCATAAGGGTATCTGTAAGGCTTGATGTTAGGAGGAACACTCCTAAGAATTAGGTGAATTATCATGATCATGATTTCGAGTGGGTGGAAGACCTTTGGGAATATCTTCAAATACTTTGGAATTCTTATCAATGATCCCTTGGAGATCTAGGGGAATAGATGGCTTAGATGTTTGAACATCTAGTGAGCATAGTTGTACAATTGCACCTTGATGCCTCTTTTTCAACAATTTTGTCATGCCATTAGAGATTATCACCTTATTTGATTTCCCTTTGATACCCCTTAACTCAATTTATTTTCCTTCCAATGAAAATTTCATGAAAAGTTCTCGAAAATTAAAAGCCATTGTTCCCAATGATTGTAACCATTGGACTCCTAGTATGACATCAACACCACCCCTGGGTATAGAAATCATTTGACTATTCATTACATATTACCCCATAGTAAGATTGATATTATTGCATTTTCCTAAGCAATTGATAGTTCATCCATCTTCAATCATTACTTGAAATTATGGCACTGGATATATAAAGCATTTGAGAGCTTTGGCTAATTTATAGTGAATGAAATTATGAGTACTACCAGATTCAATTAAGACTATTACCTTTTTATTTTTGATATATCCTTCGATCTTGAGGGTTTGAGGAGTGTTAATTCGCACCAATGCATTACATGATCTCTTGGGAGTCAACTCTTCAAAAGAAATCTCTTCTACTTTTTCATCTTGAGATGGTTCTTCTTCTTCTTCTTCTTCTTCCTCTTCACAATCTATGTAGAATAATTTTTTCTCACCACACTTATGTCCCTTACTGTACTTGTTGTCACAATTAAAGCATAAAACTTTTTCTTTTCTTTCCTCCAATTATTGAGGTGTCAACCTTGTAGGTTGAGGTGTTTGAGAAGAAGGAACATTATTCTCTTAATAGATGTTAGGAGTGGTCCTTCTAGTAGCCATAGCCATATTTTTACTTTCAACATTTCTCTCCACCCTGAATGCATTCTCCAATGATTTGGCTTCCCAAAGGCGAACCTCATGTTGAATGTTATCCTTTAAAGTTCCTATGAATACATCAATTGGGTGCTCATCTTGAATATCTGTTACCTTTATATTCAACCTTTGGAAGTTCTCAATGTGCTCTGCAACTGAACCCTTTTGCTTGAGATTTATCAATTGGATAAAGAAGGTATTTCTCCTTTTATCCTCACAGTGTGCTATAATTTCTTCCATGAAAATTGTCCAAGTGACTAGTTATTTGTGAGAACAAAGCCATAAATACCACATAAATTGATTGGGTTCTAAATATAAAAAAACAATTTGTACCTATTGTGTATGTGGTACATCATGTAGATCAAATAATTTCTCCATCTGAAGTATCCATGTGATTGGATCCTTGCCATCAAACTTCCTCATATCGATCTTAGGAAAGTACTTGGTCTTCAACCCAAAGTTGGAGTTTCTCCAGTCTCGATTCATCTTCCTTATGTCCTCATCATGAATTTCATGGGATAAATTTTCACTTTCAGGTGTCCTCTCTATTAGGAAAATTTTCAATCCTTCAATGATATCCTTTTTTAAACCATCCATCTAATTAGTATCCATTATTTCCTCCAACTTAGCTTCAGTTGAATCCATAATACCTTGTAGTTCATCTTTTGTTATTGTCTTCTTTTGTAAATCATTTATGTCCCTACGCATTTCTTCACCTTCATCAAAAGTCCAAGTAGGACTGTCTGGAGGATTATTTGGTGTAGAAGTTCCCTTTTTTGGTGGCATGTTGGAAACGTATCACTTGTAAACCTTGATTTCAAGGTGGTTCTACTAGACGATCTTTCTTCTACTGTATCTCCAAAATTTCATCCCTTCTAGGTATGAAAAATTATTTTTGTAGTTCTCTGATATAGCTTCTTTGCAATGTCACAGATTTGGTCAAAATTGGATGTGCCAAGTAGAAGTTATGGTAACTTCCCAACACCTTGCTAATTTTTTCCGCTTCCAGGAGAGCGCACTTGTAAAGTGTGTCAAGAACACAATTTATGATATTTGATTCTGAAACTTGTACCAAAAATACTACAGATTGTCCATTGTCCAATTCAACTAGTCTCACTTAATTTAGATACTCACTGAACAAGATATCACTTTTTTACCCGAAAGACCTATTTGAGACTAGTTTATATGACTAGTCAGATACCCTATCTTACACAGGGTGAATCTACAAAAGTAGGATGACCCAGAAGCTGAAATTTTTATCAAATCTACCTTGATAATTTATGTGAATATCCTCCAGGTTTCAGGGTCTGAAACTTTACAAAAAAAAATTATAGTGAAAATTCCGCTATGACTAAATTCAGGATTATTCTAGAACCCTATCTTACACGGGATATATCTATGAAATTATAATTCCTTAGGAGATGAAATTTCAACCCCACGTACCTTGATCCATCTACTAAATATCCTCCAAGGGGTTCTTTCTGAAACATCGTAGAAAACAATTTATAGAAAAACTTCCAATGTGTCTCAAATGTAGCAACAAAACCTCAAGACTTTGAGCTCTGATACCAAATGTTAAGAACCAAATATAAAAATAGCATAAAAAAACCTCAGAATAAGTACTCAATGCCTTGAAAAAGAGATAATTTCATATAATAAGCCTCTTTGAGGGAGAAACCTCCTTATACACCACATAATTTCCAAATACAATATGATTCCAAATGAAAAGGTCTCATTGGTATATATAGGAGACTAAGAGGTACAATTACAACTAATGGGCCCAAGCTGACATAAATAAAATAGCATTACTAATGTAATATGCCCCGATTAATGGGTAATGTGCCACTATTTAGGGCTTAACACCTGTTGGCACATGGGCAGACCTAGGGTTCGGCTCCAAGAGCGCACCAACAAGCCCTAACTACTAGCCCTTTCGGCTACACCTATGAAGCAGATGCAGTCTCACCTGAAGCAATTATGGGGGGGTTGTAGGACAGAAATGTCTACAACCAAGGGAAATATCAAGTGGATCCAACACTAGAACAATACAACATGCATATATCACTTATCAACTTAGATCTATTCTATACATCTATCAGATCTACCACAACAATGCAATAACAGTATATCAAGGCACAACATCACTCACACACACAAGACAGATATATGTGGCTCACCCTCTCTCTAGGGCTACATTCACAGAATTGTGCTTTATGATATATTAAGATGAAAGCATACAGTTCCAATCTACACTCTTAACCAACAGATCTTCTCTCTTCTCTCTATCTCTCCCCTCCCTGCGCACCCAGTTGAATATCTTACAACACCAGAAGGCTCTCACACTTATCACTTCTCTCTTGTATGATAATAATCACTCACATCAACAATAGAACCAGATCAATACTAGAAACAATGACAACAACCCAACTGAGGTCCTCTTGACCTTTATTTATACATTACAATAGCTCGCCAACATCCTTAGGTCGAAACCTAGGTGTCAAAACCCTAGATACCAAAACTCTAGGTGTCTAAAACCCTAGGTCAACTTGACCCGCGTTTTCAAGGCTTTGCCAACCTATCTTTCCTTCCTTCTCGCATGGTGCTCCAAAGCATATAACGGTGGCTTTTTTCACTTATTGAGTCATCCACGGTCCTTCTTCCTTGTTAAATTTTCATCCTCGATCTCCTCGTCTAATGACTTGCTTTCTCAAGCTTCGCTCCATCTTTTCTACTCTTTTTCTCACTTTGACCCAATAACAGTCACTGTGTCTTCTGCGAAGTTTTAATTTTGCCTTTTCTTCCTTATTCTTTGCTTACTTCCATACCCAAGGGCCAACAGACCCCCAACACTCACATGTGACTCATCCCGAGGCACTTTAGATCTGATATTTCTATTTTAGTTCGACTTTAGACTGTGCAGTGCAACCTCTTCCTTTTGTTTTATTCCTCCTCTCCTTCCTTGTGCAAACTGTTTTTTCTGTGTCTAGTACCCAGTTTCAACTGCACATGGTACCTAGACCCTTTTCCTTATGCTTTTATTGAGAGATGCGAGGCAGTTGGTTGGCATAATAAAACTTCGACTCTCATTCACTAATCCTTCCTTCCATTCTCCCTTTAAAGTCTTCAGTTGTGCGATATCATATGGCCCGAGCCAATGCGTTTTGAACTTCTCAAGGTGCTTCATGAACTTACTATCATATACCAGTGCCAAATCACCTTGTTTAAATGCCTTCTTCTTGATGTGCCTGTCATGGTAGGCCTTCTCTCTTTCCTTATGTACTTGTTGATTGAATCCTACAATAAATTTGTCTTCTTCGAGCTCAACCAAGTGTGCAATCCTCTCTTGAATAGCGCTAGTGTCATCCATATCTGTAAAGGCAACAATTCTCATGCCTTGTACCAAATATTCCATTGGCACAACGGCTTCGAGACCATATACTAGATTAAAGGGGGTCTGCATTGTTAGCTTCTTACAAGTGGTTCTATAGGCCCATAGTACCGCTGGTACTCTTAAATCCCATTCATCCCTGCTCACACTGCAAATCTTCATCAACGTTGTTTCCAAGTTCTTGTTGAATGCTTCAACGGTCCCATCTGCTTGTGGATGGTAAGGTGTGCTCTTCTAGTGATGGACTGCAAAATCCTCAGTCAAGGCTTCAACAGTATTATTTACAAAATGTGTGCCTTGATCACTCATAAGGATATTTGGGCATCCAAACCTGGTTATGATGTCATCAAATATGAAGTGCGCAACTGTAATTGCACTACAATCCTTGATTTCTCTTGCTTCATCCCATCTGGTTAAATATTATGTCGCAGTAATGAAGTACCTTGCTCCTGTGCTCTTCCCTGGTGGGTTTATAGGTCCTACGAAATCAATGGCCCATTTCTCAAATGCGTGTAAGGTCAGTTGTGGTGCTAATGGAATTTCATCCCTTCGGGAAGATTTCCCAACTCTTTGGCACACATCATAGGCTTTGTAATAGTCTTTAGAATCTATGTGTAAGGTAGGTCACCAAAGGCCAGCTCTAACAACCTTTTGCGTAGTTGCTTTCCCCGCATAGTGTCCTCCTGCGATGCCTTCATGAGCTTATGTGAGGATTATCGATTGCTCTACTTCCATAATGCACCTTCGCAATATCTCATCAGGTCCCATTTTGTATATTTGTCCAGCTATAAGCGAAAATTATGCAGCGCGCACTACTAGTTGTTTCTTCTAAGGAATCATATACTCACTAGGTGTCATTCCTGTTGACAGGAACTGGACTATTTCTACGAAGTGGTCATCAATATTTCTAATGGCTAGTAGTTGTTCATCCAGCAGTGCATCCTCCATGTTCCAACCTCAACAAGTGATCAAGACCTTTGTTCATTTTTCCTGGCTTTACTATGATCTCAAAGTCATATTCTTGAAATAGCAGCAGCCATCTGCATATTCTCCCGCCCAACACTGGCTTGTTGACTAGGTATTTCAGCGTGGAGTGATTAGTAAACATTTTAAAGTGTCCTCCCAACAAGTAGTGGCAAAATTTCTGCAACACATACACCATGGCTAACCCTTCTCGCTCAGTGGTGGTGTAGTTGACCTTTGCAGTTGATAGCTTCCTGCTAGAAAAAGATAATGGATGATCAATCTCTCCTTCACCAGGTTGTGCTAACACTGCTCCTAAGGAAATAGAAGACACATCAACATGCACATGAAACTCCTTAATCCAGTCTGGAAAAAGAAGAATAGGCGCAGTAACCATTTTTTGTTTCAGTGCGTTAAAGCTTTGTTGGCATTCTTCTGTCCAACTGAATTGACAATATTTCTTCAAAATATTCTCCATGGGTGTTGTAATCTGTGCATATCCTTTAATGAACTTCCTGTAATATCCTGTGTGTCCCAGTGGAGTGCATAGTTATTTGACTGTAGTAGGAGGGGATAGATCAACTATAATGGCAATTTTAGATGGATCAACCAACAATCCCTGTTTGCATACAATATGGCCTAACAACACCCCAAAAGGTGAGAAGAATATGCACTTATTCAGATTCAAGGCAATTTGACACTTCCTGCATTTGTCCAACATTAGCCTTAGACATTCAATATGATTCTTTAATAAAATAAAAACAGTCCAATCATCAAAATATGCTTCTAGGAATTTATGCAAAAACTCCTTGAATGCTTCAACCACCACCCTGGAAAAGATGGTTGGGGCATTCTTTAATCCAAATGGCATCACTATATACTGATAGGACCCCCATTCTATTGTAAATGTGGTCTTGTGGTGATCTTCCTTGGCAATCTGGATCTGATGGTATCCTGAAAATCCATCTGTAAAAGAATATATTTCCTGGCCTCCCACATTATCTAACACTTCGTCAATGAATGGCGTAGGGAAGGGATCATGAAAACATGCATCATTCATCTTTCTAAGATCTACGCAGATCCTAATATCTCATGTCTTCTTGTCTTGCACCACCATAGGGATAATCCACTCTGACTCTTCCACAGGTTCTATAATCCCTGCTTCCAACATTCTGTCGAGCTCAATCTTCACTTTCTCTTTATATTTATGGTTCAATATGTAGGGTATCTGTTTGACTGGTCTAGCATTTGGCTTCAAATGGATCCTCATCTCTCCCATAGGCCCTTTAATTCCCTTCATATCAGTGAACTTGGTTGGAAACAAGTTCTGATATTCATGCAGTAATTTTGTAATCTTGTCAATAGTGGCAACATCCCAATAATCTCCAACATTTGCAAGATTCGGTGTCTGTTTCGTTCCAATATTGAACTTATTAATCTTGATTGGTTGTCCAATGAATGGTAACTCAACTTCTGGTCCTTCCACATCTCTTTGGACTTCTGTTTCTGTAATGTTCACCTTTCTTGGATCATCGTCTTCATCAGCATTGATGTTGTAACAACCTTGCAGTTTTTGTAGAGGCGCAGTCCATTCGTCCTCGTCTTGCTCCAAATGGAGGCTAGAGGCTTCCTCAAATACTTTATGTCTGGAAATCTATAGTTCTTGATCTATTGAAGGATATTGAATTTCAAATAAGAAGGTGGTTACAAAAGTCTGAGTCATACCTTTCCAATTTGTAGTGATGAGGTGCAGCTCTGCTTGAAGGTACCAGTTGATAGGTGTCTTGTCCAGTGTGTTGATGAATTTGTGTACCCACTATTCTTGAGGAACATTTCTCCAAGCTTCCTCATAGCTTTGCACATGGTCCTTTGGGAAGCTTCGACCTGTGTATCGAACTCTGCATCCTTCTACTTGTGTTGAGAACTGCACTGTCATCAAGGTATGACATTGTACCCAATCTGTAATGTTACTTTTGTGTGTCCCCCACAATCTTGCTGGGGTTTCTTTTAGGGACTCATCCATTTCCAACAATATTTTTTGCATTGTTACACTTTATTCAAAGTCAGACAATAATGTTTCTAAAGGATTTAGACCATCAAAGGTGGGTAAGTTACTTACTATTGTGTTGATCCAACGAACTTCTCTGGTTAATCTAACGCATATTCTTGTAGACACTTCATACATTTTATTCTGCCAGTTCTCCAATGCTTCTTATGAGTCTGATGAACATACATTGTCACTTCTCTAGCTTAAGTTTCCATGAGCCGTAGAATTAATGTAATCCTATTGTCTGGTTGTTAATTTGTATATATTTTCCAGTTCATATGCACGGTCTTCTTCTCTGATGGGCTATGTGTATCGTTGACCTTCATCTGGATCTAAGGGTGCAATGACCCTAAGTCCATCTTTTTCAAAAGTCATACGTCTCTTCTTTAAATCAACCATAGTGGAATTATTGAAGGCCCAATCAATTCCTAACAACGCACGGTAAGGGAAATTGTCATCAACTATCTCAATTACCTCAAAATCTGCAAATGTTCTTACTCCGTCGATGTCAACAGGGACATGTTCAAGTCTGCCAAAGGGGCTTACAGCCTGCTGATTATCCATCCTGAGCTTGATAGGGGAATATATTAGCTTAGGTTTTCCCATCAGTTCCCAAGTTTGCTTCGTCATGACATTGACCTCTGATCCTAAGTTGAGAACCACGTAGTCTATATCATATTCGCCTATCTGAGCATTCAAATGTAATTCCTTATTTGTCCTTTTATTTTTAGAGATTTGGTGTACTGCCCTATTCAGTAAGGGGTCAGTCTTTCCTAGCTCATATTGTTTAATTAAATTTTGTAGTTCTTGGATAGTGCTCTCATCCTGAATCAACTTAACACAAGTATATAGAAATTCCATGAGCTTGATTACCTATTTTCCTTCTCTTGGCGAAGCAGACTGATCAAATTCTTTAGGCATTCCATACTCTCTTACTGTTGGTCATGTCTTTGATGAAGAACCTTGGTCTCCTTTGAACTCTTTTCTTACCTCCTCAAATATTTGTCTTTCTTTCTTCGCATCAAAAGTTTGGGTCTTCTCTGCAACTTTCCTGATTCCTGAATCTTCTGTAGTCTTCTCTTGGGTCATTCTATCATCTCCTGTAAAAACACCTCCTCTAGTAATAACAAAGACTCTAGGGTCTTCTCTGTGAGGTTTGGCTTTGATCAATTGTATATGCGGGTTTTGCTAAGGTCCTCATTTCTCCGGAAGTTTAGCCAGCAATGTTGGACATTATTCAATAACATACTCGAAGGAGTTGCAGTAGCTACAAGTAGTGCAAGGGTTCTGACAGTCCCTTGCCAAGTGTCTTGGATGTGTGCAGTTACAACAGATGATCTATCCTTGGCCTCGACCCATACCTCATCCTCGTCCTCATCCTCTTAATCCACCACGAGGATTGAAGTTTCATCTCCTAGGGGAGTTGTATTGCGTAGTGTTTCCTTCTTGTTGTACTTCACCTTGAATCTTGTATATGTCTCTTGACCTTTCATGCATGAGATCATAAGCCCTAAAATCCCTATCATCATGTCCCATGGATTTACAGAGCGTGCAATACAAATTCGTGGGTTTCTGAACATAGTTTTTCATGTAATAGCACTCACCAGGGCGATTCCTATTTTTGCATACCTCGCACCAGGGTAAGGTGACTTGCTTCAAAGGGCTCAAAGCTCCAGAGGCCAAGTATTCATGGAATAGAGGGAAGTGCTCCTTTTCATAGCCTACTGACCTACATCTGACACACCAAATTCCTTCTCTTTTATCTTTGCCCTTTTCCTTCTTCATATCTTCAACCTGTAAAGACAAACTAGTCAGCTGACTCAAGATCTGACTCATACCTGAGCTGGATTCTCCCATGGGGGATGATTCTAACTTCATGGAGATCTCCAGTGCCTCAGCCTGTGAAGCAATATTCTTCTGCATCAGAGGAACTCTGATGTGTGGTAAGAGGGAAACAATGAACCATTCTGTGTTCTTCTCATCTGGGATCTAAAAAGTCAATCGGCATGTTAAGGTCTTGAATCTCTGATCGAACTCCCAAACTGGTTCGACTACCTTCTGCTTGATCTCCTTCAATTTTGTAATACATTGGGAATCCGAATTAGGTTTCTTAAACTTTGAAATCAACGCATTCTTGATCTCATTTAGTGGCTTAGGCTACGCAATTCCTTGGACAATCTTCATGTACCAGATAGTGCACGATCTTGAAGGGTAGTACTAAATTGGTTCTTCTAACTGCTTCATCGGTGACATTATTAATATTCCATACGGCTTCACATAGGAACTAGTGTTGAATAGGATCTTCAAATCCATCTCCCCTAAAGATAGGGAGCCTCACCTCATCTTCCATAGAGCTGCCTAGGTTTCCTGTCTGAGTGTATGTTGAATTGCTAGTAATAGTACTCTGAGGACTCTGACGATTCTGACTATTTTGATTTCTTAGTGTTGTTGAATCAATAGGAGGGATAATAGTACTTACTTCAATGGTTTGCACAGTTCTTGAAGCTTATGGCTCTTCCTGGAGAATTTATTCAGTTTTCCCTTTCTCTATCCCAACAGGTTTTGAATGTTCTTCGCCCATCAGGTCTGCTTCTTCTCCACTATAGAAACCCTCATCTCCGTAGTTCTTCTTAAAGAGGTTCGCAAGATGAACTTCTTTGAACGCTCTCCCACTGCGTGTATGTCCAGCCTCTATGTCAATGTTGCTATCTGAATTCCTGAACATTATCCTTTTCAAGTCTGATCGATATACTGTAACTTCAAGATGTTCTTCTCATGCAACAACATCTTGATTCTCTTGGATTGGCTATATGACTCATGCAACAGAGTAGAGTCATATCTCTCGGATTGGTTATATGAATCTACTCTGTCAACATCAAACTCGGTGATGTAGCCTCCAATGATGCTATAAAACCAATGATCCACTACTCTCGACAGGGCGTTATCAACTCCCTTGACTTTCTTGATCAGCGTCGATGTCCAAACAACAGGAGGTCTAGATCTGATCTCAAACTGGGTATCTTCTAGCCTAGCTAACCACTCATATAGCTCTTGATGGATTCCTCCAAAGAATATCTCGTGTATATCAGTAAAAATATGTCTCTCCAACCAATCCTCTGTACTAAGATTAGGGTTCTTGTTATGGGCTTTAGCGAAGTCCTTTTCTTAATCCTCTATCCACTTCTAAATATTTGTCTTTGATGGGAACCACCTTGACATTCCCTCGCGAAGATTCAAGTCCCGGCAACGAAGCCATTTGTTGGCACAGGGCCAAACCCAGGGTTCATCTCCAAGAGTGCACCAACAAGCCCTAACTATTGGCCCTTTCAGATACACCTACGAAGCAGATGCAGTCTCACTCGAAGCATCTATGGGGGGGTTTCAAGAAAAAAATGTCTACAACCAAGGGAAATATCAAGTGGATCCAATACTAGAACAATACAACATGCATATATCACTTATCAGCTTAGATCTATTCTATACATCTATCAGATCTACCACAACAATGTAATAACAATATATCAAGGCACAATATCACAGCATCACTCACACACACAAGACAGATATACGTGTTTCACCCCCTCTCTAGGGCTACATCCACAGAACTGTGCCTTATGATATATTAAGATGAAATCATATAGTTCTGATATGCACTCTTAACCAGCAGATCTTCTCTCTTCTCTCTATCTCTCCCCTCCCTGTGCACCCAGCTGCAAGGTTGATCTTCACAGCCATTTGAAGATCTTACAACACCAGAAGGTTGTCACACTTAGCACTTCTCTCTCGTATGATAATAATCACTCACATCAACAATACAACTAGATCAATACTAGCAACAATGAAAACAACCCAACCCAGGTCCTCTTGACCTTTATTTATACATTACAATAGCTCACCAACATCCTTAGACCGAAACCTAGGTGTCAAAACCCTAGATAAAAAAACCCTAGGTGTCTAAAAACCTAGGTCAACTTGACCTGCATTTTCAGGGCTTCGCCAGCCTGTCTTTCCTTCCTTCTCGCACGGTGCTCCAAAGCATCTAATGGTGGATTTTTCCACTTGTTGAGTTGTCCATAGTCCTTCTTCCTTGCTGACTTGTCATCCTCGATCTCCTCATCCAAGGACTTGCTTTCTCGGGCTTCGCTCCGTCTTTTCTGCTCTTTTTCTCACTTCGACCCAATAACAGTCACTATGTCTTCTGCAAATTTCGCATTTTTCCTTTTCTTCCCTGTTCTTCGCTTACTTCCATACCCAAGGGCCAACAACACCATCACCCAAAGTTCTATGAAATGAATGCATACCTAAAAAGGACTTAGCAAATGAAAATCAAAAGATAAAAAATGTTGAATGAGTAAAGAAAAAGGCAAATGGGATTTGGAAAGACATAGTGTCAAGGAAATGAAAACTCATTGCCTAAGCACTCCCTCATACAAAGCAACTCATGATGATGAATATCATACATAACCTTACATGAATATGTCACCACCCATAAATTAAACCCCAAACCATACCATACGTAATTACACATACTTTTTGATGGGTTTCTTAGGAAATATTTTTTTTCATGGGTACTACCACACCTAATAGGGGTTAATGATGATCCTTCCATGCCTAAACTTGGAAAATTGTATAATTTTATGAGATAGTGTGAAGTTTGAAGAGGATGCTTAATGTGATCTATCTAATGGATTTTACATTAACATGACTCACTTTTTATGTTTCATTTGACTTGTGTACATGCCTCCAGATTTGATGGATACATTTTCCACATGAGCCCCTCCTTGAAATATTTACTTCACATGGCTACCCACTTTATTGATCCTTGGTCCTTTAGATTACATTGAGGGGATACTTGCATGTTTGATGGAGGTTGTCCCACCATGTTTGAGAGGTCATTCCACTTTCTTTGGAGGACATTGAGTTTTATGAGGACACCACACCCTTGTTGAGACATCCTAGCACCCATTGGAGATGACATGGAACCTTGATGATGATATGTTGCACCTTTTCATGATGATTTGGAACATTTGATGAGACATCACACCTTCTAGGAATCTGATATGACACTTGTGGATGAAACGTTGCAGTTCTTGGAGGGAACATTTCACCTTTTGAGCCCCTACATACTACTTTGGAGTGATTCATTCACCTCTTGAGTTCAATCATGCCACACATGTGACCTATAGCATGCATTTATGATGGATTACTTGGAATTAATATAGCATATTTACTTCATTTTGGAGGCATTGTTGGGGGTCTTAGTGACCCATCCACTCTTGTATCATGGATATTTTATGTCTTTTTTCCTTA
>SNQJ01S0123794.1:26698-41334 GCA_010110895.2 Picea sitchensis
CATACCCAAGGGCCAACAACACCATCACCCAAAGTTCTATGAAATGAATGCATACCTAAAAAGGACTTAGCAAATGAAAATCAAAAGATAAAAAATGTTGAATGAGTAAAGAAAAAGGCAAATGGGATTTGGAAAGACATAGTGTCAAGGAAATGAAAACTCATTGCCTAAGCACTCCCTCATACAAAGCAACTCATGATGATGAATATCATACATAACCTTACATGAATATGTCACCACCCATAAATTAAACCCCAAACCATACCATACGTAATTACACATACTTTTTGATGGGTTTCTTAGGAAATATTTTTTTTCATGGGTACTACCACACCTAATAGGGGTTAATGATGATCCTTCCATGCCTAAACTTGGAAAATTGTATAATTTTATGAGATAGTGTGAAGTTTGAAGAGGATGCTTAATGTGATCTATCTAATGGATTTTACATTAACATGACTCACTTTTTATGTTTCATTTGACTTGTGTACATGCCTCCAGATTTGATGGATACATTTTCCACATGAGCCCCTCCTTGAAATATTTACTTCACATGGCTACCCACTTTATTGATCCTTGGTCCTTTAGATTACATTGAGGGGATACTTGCATGTTTGATGGAGGTTGTCCCACCATGTTTGAGAGGTCATTCCACTTTCTTTGGAGGACATTGAGTTTTATGAGGACACCACACCCTTGTTGAGACATCCTAGCACCCATTGGAGATGACATGGAACCTTGATGATGATATGTTGCACCTTTTCATGATGATTTGGAACATTTGATGAGACATCACACCTTCTAGGAATCTGATATGACACTTGTGGATGAAACGTTGCAGTTCTTGGAGGGAACATTTCACCTTTTGAGCCCCTACATACTACTTTGGAGTGATTCATTCACCTCTTGAGTTCAATCATGCCACACATGTGACCTATAGCATGCATTTATGATGGATTACTTGGAATTAATATAGCATATTTACTTCATTTTGGAGGCATTGTTGGGGGTCTTAGTGACCCATCCACTCTTGTATCATGGATATTTTATGTCTTTTTTCCTTATCTCTAGGGTTTGCAAAAGACAAAGGAATTATTTTATGTTCTTAGGGATTTTCATGGATGAGGAGGGTGCTTGATCTCTCATATAAATAAGAGAAGCACTTCTCACTTGTAAATCATTGCTACTTTTGGAATACTATTACTTGTCTACTATTTCTCTTCTCTAAAATCACTATGGATCGATAGTTAGAGTGAATTATTGTGGAGATTGTCTTGTGCATGGATTTACTTCTTTATGGATGCTCATGGCCAAGGTTTTGAAGATTGAAATCTTTCTTGAGTAAGTGATATCACTTTATCTTGTGTATTTTGTTTATGAATAATTATAAATGTA
Source organism: Picea sitchensis (assembly GCA_010110895.2). Taxonomy (NCBI): domain Eukaryota; kingdom Viridiplantae; phylum Streptophyta; class Pinopsida; order Pinales; family Pinaceae; genus Picea; species Picea sitchensis. The sequence goes on from SNQJ01S0123794.1 coordinate 28,094, forward strand.
ATTGTGCTTCTCTAGTGGCGGTTTTCCATTCTCTTCATATTTTTCTTAAGCGAATCCCTCTTTTCAAAACTCTTGGAATATTACTAGTGGAGTATCTTCCCTTGAATCAACTTGAATTTTTGTAAGGCACTAGGATGGATTTCTAAGGTTTGTAGTGGAAAACCCTAGATATCACGCAAGATATGCATACATCTCCTAAAAGGAATCCTTAATTAACCTCATATGCCCCAAAAAAATAGTAGTAGGCATTAGTCTTCTCCCTTTAATCAATCATAAACCTAAATTCAAATTTTATTTTATGTCTGAGAGTAAATTTAGGGTTTTTTTTAGCTTACATTTAACTTTAAGCCATCAAAAACCCTATATGTCTAGGGTTTTCATGCATATTTTTTACCTAAAATTTTAGGGTTTTCTTTCATATTCTTGATCTAAAATCCTAGGCTTTTCTTGTATGTTTGACCTAAAATCATTTTACTGCATAAAAGTTTCCTTTCTAATTTATATTACTGCATAATTAGGGCTAGACATATTGTTTTAGTTGGTTTTCATATGCCTTGTAATATTCAGATGTTAAAAGTTAATTAAACCCTATATTTATTCATTACTTTAGCCCTAATTTATGTTGGTTTGTAACTCATTTTCAGGGATAAATTGTATTGTTGTTGTAAATTGTTTACCATTGTCATTTCCTATCTTTATTGCAAGTTCAACAACATCCATTGGTAATTTTCAGATTTTAGTGGTTTGGGGATTGTTTTGAATGAGATATTTACTTCATAAACCCCCTAAATCACCCTTAGAATGCGTCAAACCAAATATGGAAGTTACTTTGAGTAACCACCTTATCCTTGACTTGATTTATGCATCTCTTTGGTGGTGAATTGGGTAGCTACTTAGGAGGCCTTATAATTGATTGTGTCTTTACTTAGGAATCCCAAGTCCAACTAGGGAAGCCTCGCTTGTCTTGGATCCATCCTTAACTAAAACGAGGGAAGTTACTTAGGTGATAATGGTGACATCTTCTGATGTTCCACTAGCCTTGTCTCATTGTCAGGGAGAATTATGTATTTTTCATTGGAAATCCAAAATCTATGCTTCAACCTTTTTTATCAGTACAAACAAAAGCCTTACCTAAGTATACTCATACGTTGGCTCCATTGAGGGAAGACACCATTTTTCCTATGCAAATTCTAAAGACAATTTGCTTGTGAGATGAAGCAAGCATCATTGTAAAGGTATTTAAGATTTACCTTGACGACTCCACACACATATGTTTGGTATGATGTATCATCTCCTACTTTCAAACTTCATATCAAGTTGTACGTTAATAAAAGAAATATGCCACCATGGGAACTTCGTGAATTATATCCTCCTCTTGATATTAAGGATATTCTAGGATACCCAAATAATCTCCCTCCAAAATGGGAAAATAATATTCTAAAGCTTGATGATGATGCTCTTTGTGTTATTCTACATGTTTCATCATTATTTAAGTATGTCTCAAAACTCAATGAAGGACATGAGGATGTCTTCATAAGATTATTTGTAATTTTTTTGGAAGCATATCAATGGATGTGGGTCAAGGATATCACTGGCCCAATGAAGATAACTTCTCTTGTAGGTGTGATCCGAGTCTTCCTGAAATGTTGGGGTCATTTTTCTCAAGAGTATGAAGGGATCCTTGAAGACCTTATGAAAACCCTACATGAGTATGAAGAAGCATCCCATGATCGTATGAAGAGTCAATCACAACAATATCATGTTGATGAAGAGCTTTATCATGTTCCCATGCTAGAGCAAGAGTCATCTCTTGATCCCATACAAGAAGATTCTGATGAAAACTTTGGAGATCAAGTACCTCAAGACTTCATTGAAAAACAAAAACATGAAGAAGAGATTCTTGAAGGAAGTTATCAAAATTTTGAAGAAGAGAAATAACTACCTCATGAATCCATTGAAAATGAAGACTTTGATGAAGCACATCATGTTTAAGATCATGTCCATAAAGAAAACGCTATTGGAGAGAGCATTGCTCTTCATGAAGATGAGAATTTGACATTTTCTCTTCCATTTAATGGAGACAGGGACATCCAAGCATATGTCTCTCCTTCACATTAAGACAAAGGTTTGGTAAGTTGTACTCCTTTCCAAGTTTTTGATTTATATGATGTATTCTTTGATGATTTGGAAAGTGAATAGTTTTTAGAGAAACCCTTGGATTTAGTCAATTTTACATTTAACAAAGTACAAGATTATCGTAAGATTGAAAATATTGATGACCTTATATATATTAAGAGGCATAAATGGGATCATGGGTTGAGTCAGATGATGGATCATGATGATTTGAATTTACACCTTTTCCTTGTTTCGCCTTGATGGTCATCATCATCTCCTAGTCAAATGTTGTCACTCTTGGGCATAGTTGTACTATTGGGCACCTTGATAGTGGTAATGTGTTCATATCCCAAATTCATACATAACATGCTCCAACTTTCCCATTTCTATTATCCATTCTTTTGGTTTGGTTGTCATATGTCACCCATACAGGTTTGTGCCTCACAATGATCCCATGAAAAGGAGCTAGAATGCTCGAGGTTGATGCAACTTGATATTAAAAAAAGTAGAAAAAGAGAAAGTGATAAACTAAAAAATGCAAAGCAAAACAAAGAAGAAATAAAAACAAAGTCAATAACCAAGAAATATAAAGAATGAGCTCTACCCCCTCGCTAAGAGGCCATCACACCAAGTCATATGCAATGAATGCATACCTAAAAAGGACTTAGTAAATGAAAATCAAAATCCAAAAAAGGTTGAATGAATAAATAAAAAAGCAAACAGGGGTTTAGAAAGACACGGTGCCAAGGACAGGTAAACTCATTGCCTAAATGCTCCCTCATACAAATGCACTCATGAGGGTGAATATCATATATAAACTTACATGACTATGCCAAGTTCTCCCTCATACAAATGCACTTGTGAGGGTGAATATCATATATAACCTTACATGACTATGCCACCACCCATGAAGTAAACCCAAAACCATGACATATGTCATTACACATACTCTTTGATGGGTTACTTGGGAAATATTCATTTTCCTGGGTAATGACACACCTAATATGGGTTAATGATGATCCTCCCATGCCTAAAATTGGTGAATAGTATAATTTTATGAGCTAGTATGAAGTTTGAAGAGGATTATTAATGCGATCTATATAATGGATTTTACATTGACATGACTCACTTTCTATTTTGATTTTTTCTTATGTACATGCATCTAGGTTTTATGGATACATTTTACACATGAGCCCCTCCTTGGATGATGTACTTCACATGGATACCCACTTGATTGAGCCATAGTCCGTTGGAGGATGTTGAGGGGCTACTTGCATGTTTGATGGAGGTTGTCCCACCATGTTTGAGACGTCGTTCCACTTGATTTGTAGGACATTGAGCTTTATGAGGACACCACACCCTTGTTGAGACATCCTAGCACCCATTGGAGATGACACGACACCTTGATGATGGTACATTGCATCTTATTATCATTATGATTTGGCACATTTGATGAGACATCACACCTTTTGGGGATATGATATGACACTTGTGGATGAAACATTGCACCTTTTGAGCCCCTCCACACTACTTTGGAGTGAATCGTCCACTTCTTGAGGTCACTCATGCCACATGTGTGGCCTCTAACATGCATTTATGATGGATTATTTGGATTTAGATATTGTTTACTTCATTTTGGAGGCATCATCGAGGGTCTTGGTGACCTATTCACTCTTGCATCATGGATATTTTATGTTTTGTTGACTTATCTCTAGGGTTTGTAAGAGATAAAGATATTATTTTATATTCTTAGGGATTTTTATGGATGAGAAGGGTGTTTGATCTCCCATATAAATAAGAGAATCACTTCTCACTTGTAAACCGTTGCTACTTGTGGAGAACTACTAATACTTGTCTATTATTTCTCTTCTCTAAAATCATTATGGATGGATAGTTAGAGTAACTTCTTGTGATTTTTTTGTGGATGGATTTACTTATTTATGGATGCTCATGGCTAGGATTTTGAAGATTGAAATATTTCTTGAGTAAGTGGTCCCACTTTATCTTCTGGATTTTGTTTATGAATAATTATAAGTGTAATTGTGCTTCTCTAGTGTTGGTTGTGCATTATCTTCATACTTTTCTTGAACAAATCCCTCTTTTCAAAACTCTTGGAAGATTATTAGTGGAGTATCTTCCCTTGAATCATATTGAAGTTTTGCAAGGCACTAGGAGGATTTTATAGGGTTTGTAGTGGACAACCCTAGATACCTCATCTCCTCAAGGGAATCCTTAATTAACCCCATACGCCCCCAAAATAATATAGTAGGCACTAGTCTTCTCCCTTTAGTCAATCACAAATCTATATTAAAAATATATTTTATGTTTTAGGGTAAATTTAGGATTTTGTTTAGCTTAAATTTAATTTTCAACTATCAAAACCTTAGATGTCTAAGGTTTTCATACATATTTTTGACCTAAACTTTTAGGGTTTTCTTGCATATTCTTGATCTAAAATCCTAGGATTTCTTGTATGTTTGACCTAAAATCATTTTATTGCATAAAATTTGTCTTTTTTTATTTATATTGCTACATAATTAAGGCTAGATGTCTTGTTTTAGTTTGTTTTCATATGCCTTGTAATTTTCAGATTTTAAAAGTTAATCAAACCCTAGATTTATTCATTATTTTAGCCCTATTTTATATTGGGTTATAACACATTTTGAGGGATAAACTGTATTGTTGTTGTAACTTATTTACTGATATAATTTCCTATCTTTATTGCAATTTTTAAAACAACCATTGGTAATTTTCATATTTGAGTGGTTTGGGGATTGTTTTGCATGATATAATTACTTAATAAACCCCCTAAATCAGCCTTGGAACACTTTAAATCAAATCTGGAATTTACAACAACCATTAGTAATTTTCATATTTTAGTGGTTTGGGGGTTGGTTTGCATGAGATAGATACTTAATAAACCCCCTAAATCAGCCTTAGAACACTTTAAATCAAATATGGAATTTATATGAGTAACCAACTTATCCTTGACTTGATTGATGCATATCTTTGGTGGTGAATTGGGTAGATACTTATGATGCCTTAGACTTGATTGTGTCTTGCCTCGGGAGTCCTAAGTCCTAATAGGGAATCTTCCCTTATATTGGATCCATCCTTCACTAAAATGAGGGAAGTTGTTGCGTATGTGACACTGGCAACATCTTCCGATGTTCCACTCATTTTGTACCTTGTGAAGGTTTTGCACTAAGGTGCAAGATTGTGTGATAACACCAATCAATAATTATTGTTGTTCAATGTTCAACCAGTGTTCTAGATCTATGATAAATTATTTATAACCTGCTATTAATGGTTTCCTATATGTATTGGGGAGATTAAATCACTGTTTATTTCACCCAATTGAATTCCTCTTATTCTAGGTTGGGAACTATTTAATGGAGTAAGTTTCATCCCTAATACATTCTCAACACTTCCATTCTAGTGACTCCAATTAGGGAACAATTGTGTATATTGTGCAATTAGCCAACAAGATTATGAAGATCTCTCTCCTTCGTCTCAATGCTTACTCTACAATTTTCTTAATTGGAAAACAATACAATATACATAAGAACGATCACTTGCAATAGGAGTTTTTTTCAATGCTCTCTCTCTCTCTCTCTCTCTCTCTCTCTCTCTCTCTATATATATACATGGAAATGGGTCACTCTTATGTTTACACATAAAGGAAAGCCCCAAGCAATATCAATAGGAAGAATGCTTTTATGATCAGTCATTGTCAAAGACATAAATTCTTCAGTGGCATATCACTCAAGCATTAATTAAGGATAGATGCATTTTCTTCAAATCCAACTTCCCCAACAATGACATGAATAAGAATATAAGCAAATGGAGTTTGTTACATATGTGAAATCAATTGTGGGCTCACAATTCTATCAAGTAATTGGGGTAAATAAGCTTTCAGCCTTGTAATCAAAGTGTGATGGAGTTGTGGTATAGCGCTCAAAACATTGTAACTAGATCTGCAATGTGATATGAGAAACATTTGAGATATCTAGCAAGAGCTATACTGACCATCATTACTCGGCCATTATTGTTTATCTCCATTCTTTTAATTCTTTTCAACTTACATTCCCTCTTACACAAATCCCTTTTGCTCATTCCATATAAGACAATTCAAGTGGCACTCCATGTAAGAAAAATTAACATATCCCAAACTAATAACTAATGGAATGTGTTGCCTTTACATTATTTCAATGAAATGAAACTATTTTCATCTGCAAATCAAATGAATACATCAAGAGCTAGCCTAAACTTAGCATATGGATAAGAGAGAAAAGACACAACCTTTCTTAGGTGCCTACGATCTACTTAGTGGTGTGTATGACATATCCAATGGGCATATGGCCTATTCAACTACTCAACATCCTCAATAAACCACAAGTAGTTGGTATTCAATGACACAACTAGAAATTCAACTAAATAAGTGTAATGGCTAAATTATAATAGCCATATATCTCAGTTAATAAATTTAATGGATGGTCTAGATATGCTAGTTGTTGTGATTAACCACAAAGGAAACAAATTCATTTTACTATGTATAATCCATCATATTTCACACTATGAACAACTAATGGAGTTTAACTTTGATCTATGCACTCATACAAATGAAATCCACAACAATTGATCATGATGAACATAGATTTTATCGTGGAAACCCAAACAGAGAAACTAACTTTGAATTGTTGCTTAGTCTTCATTTCAACAATTCTAGGTTACAATGCATCTCATTGTTCTATGGTCATTCAACAATTTACACAACCAGGCTCATGTGCATCCTCACCTCTTAGCCAAAAATAGTCCCTTTGTGAGTGGAATTGAAATAAGATATAGGCAGAGATGGAGGTAATGGGAAGGCCAAAAGACCTGACCTTTCATTCACATTCTCAAGTCTCTTCTTTCGTATTTTTCTTTTTCTTTTTCATTTAATTCTTTTTTTCTCTCTTTTCTCTCATTTAATTTTTTATTGCTTGTATTGTCTTTTATTATTTCAACCCTTATAAATTGTTGAATTACCTTTGTGTACTAAGCTTTACAAACCATTCGTCTTTGTTCAGATCCATTTCAGATCACATGAGGTCCGATGAAGAGTTGCTTGTCATAAGTCATATGTATTGATGCCCCACTACCACATACATCCAACATTTGACATGGTGTTGGAAGACAAACAAGAGAACATGGATAAGACGATCTCAAGTTGGGATGCTAACTCATCCATTCCTGCTACAATACCTGCACTCTTTGCAACCTATTTTTTCTACTCAGCCTTACCCTTCTTCTTCTCCAAAAATTGGCTAGCATAATGTCCCCTCCTGTGACACCTAAAAAATTTCATTACTCAAATGCTTCTTACCTTGGTCTGATTGTTCCTTCTTACCCTTGTGTATTTTCTTGTTTCTTTCGCCATCCTCCCAATAAGGGTTAGTTCATCTACATCGCTTTGATTAACTAAACATGATTCTAACTTTGTCTCTTCCTATACAATACTCTTAAAGTGTTTACACCATTTTTGGGGGTGATTCATGATATTTGGGGTACATGGTGTATGTTGAGCCCTTGGATGGTTCATGATGAATTTTCACATGGGATATGGTCCATGATGGATTTGTACATTAAATATGACTTATTCAATGGTTTCTTAACCTCAATTGAGTTCTTGCTTGGCATTATTTCCTATGGTATTGGAGTTCTCTTTATAGTTTGGGAGACATCCTTTATGATGACCACATGGAGAGATTCACTTACTTGGAGAAAACAGGCCTAATCAAAAGGAGGAGAGTTTTGCATCTTGGAGGAGGGTGTCGGTCCCTAGACAACATGTGGTAGCTTGGATTCATGTATGGAGACTTAGATTTATCTTAGGGAGGCCTCAATTGCGATAGTGTTCATACATAGGTAGTGGACCTTGTGGAGTGCATGGCTTAGGAGGAGAAATGGAGTCCATGTGGGATTGTCGTGGAGTGTGGACACATCATGTGTAGCTACATCATCTTGGAACCCTCATTGTTTATAAAATCACCTTTTATCTTAACATGTGTACCCTTTAATTGCATCACTCCACTTGTGTGAGCCTACATGTGATTATTGTAAGTTGTTTGTAAGGGCATTGGCCCACATTGTATTGTTGGCCTCTCTTACCTCCCATATATTTAGAGGAACAAGAGAGTATTTTATTCATATTCATAGCTCATTTATCATTATCACTCGTGTTAGATATGTGGTCAAGAGGAGTACACCACTTCTCATTTCTCTATTGGATATTTGGATGTACTTAGTCTCCCTCTCTTGGAGTCACTAGGGTTTGGATCGTCTTGAAGACTATGGTTAGGGTTTTATCCCTTGCATATTTGGAGGTTAGAATTTTGAGATGAAACCTTGGGTTGTACTTGATGATGAGGAGATGTCTTTCATTGGAGGTCATTCTTGAGTGATGCATGCTTTTTGGATCTCCTTGGTGTGAGATAAGGTTTTACCTAGCTAGGGTTTTGGAGAGCTAGAGGGTTGTACTAGCCTTGTGATAAAGTTATGGTATGTGCATGAACTTTATCTTGTGCATATTAATGAAGTTTTTAGCTATCCAATACTTGTGTAAATTTCAAAATTGATTTTTAGCTATCTGTGTTCTTCATGGTTTGTAATTTCCAGCTATATATGCCTTATTGATTTGGCATAAGTGTTTAATTATGTTAATATATTTAAAATTGTAATTTAAAATGATAAGGGTTGTTTTACTACTGTAAACAACTATGTTGCACTGGTTTTTGGGATTGGGGAACAACTAGGACAAGGGAACAACAAATATGGGAGGATGCGTCCCTAGGACAAGTAGAGTGCACCCCCCAAAATTTTTAATATATATATATATATATATATATATATATATATATATATATATTAAAAATTTATAATTCACCATAAACATTTGTAGTTTCTTGTAAGCATATCATACTATGTTATATAGCATTATGCACAACCCTTACACTTGCAAGTACCACACACTCCTTGTGATTGTGTTGGTAGAAAGTCAGGAGATTAGTGTGAATTCCTCAAACTTCATTTCTAAATCATTTACCTGAGTTTTTGTTGATTTTTCTACCTAATGTGATTTCCCTTGATCATCTTGGCCTTTAATTCCTTCTTCTTATGATATTCCAACTACCGTGGATGTGTAGGTGAAGGCACAAAATTCTTGACAATATCCTATAGATCATTCTCTTATGATAAAAGTGTAACCCTCACTTCCATGATAGGAAATTTGAGGCATTGTCCAGTCTATCCTCAAATTTGAGGCCGACTTAGGCCATTTCTGAGATCTAATGCCCAAACTCCCAAATCTAATAATTAGTCCTTAAAATAAATATTGAAACCCTAAAACTGCTAGTCCTTCTTTCTGACAATTGATTTACTATTGTAAACCATTGAGAATTTCAATGAGAGAAATAGCTCTAATACCATGTAAAATTTTATAGCCTAGGTGGTTGTTGGCCTATTGTTCTCTCATTAAGTAACTCAAAAACATAATTTATTTAACAACAAAAAATTAAATTTTAAACATTGCATCAATCACATAGTAGCAGGAAAATTAACAGAGGAAGAAATAAAAGACATAAATGGGGATTTTTCCTTCTAATCAATGTTTCATTCCTTTGATCAAATCTTACAAGGTGACCTTTGCAGCCTACTTGAACCAACAATTGTACAATCAATAAAATCACCTCAAAAAACAATGTATAACTTGTGTAAGAGAGGGTACAACTATAGCAGTATGGTTTGCTCTGTTTCTTCCTTTCCTAGACAACAAACCACTATTTATCTCCTCTCAAAACTAAAGTGCATTCCAACAATCCACAAAATACTATGTATGGACAAATCTAATGTTGTACAACCTATGCATAAAGAAAGGACAACTAGAGCAGTTGTACAGCCTGTACATCCTACTTATTGTACTTGTTGGTCACTTCAACAATCTACTCTTCTTCTCCTTGAATGCATTATGTCGTCTTCCAAATCTCTTTATCTCTCCTAATGTTTGATCAACCTTTCCCATCTTATCATATTTTTTCTTTGAGAGAAATAATTGATTTCCTTAATACTAGCTACCGCCCTCAATCTTGAGATGTACTGTTAAGATTAAATCGCAATATAAGTCACTAATTTCTAGAACTTCTAGAACATTTCATTTAGATCCCTAAGACTAGTTAGACTACAAAACATTAGAGTTTCACTTTTTATTTTATTTTTAAAGTGAAATTACATGATGGAGTTAGTGATCACCTTTCCGAAGTGGTCACCAAAGAAATGTCTCAAACCACTCTCTACACGTTCACACTGAAATATGTGCAAGAAGATCTTGCTTGAGATACATTTCTCAATAATAAAAAACTAGAAACAAAACCATTGAACTAAAAGATACATAAAATACTCAAATTTTGATAATAAAAAAAATATATCTTCATGTATGTCCATGTAAATCCAAACCATTAGAAACCAAATACCCAAATTTCTCTGTTGTATACAACATTGTAAGGGTGAATATAGCAAATTTTCAATGAATGCAATTCTAAACCAAAATACAGTAATATTGAGGGTCTAAATGGCCTACAGTACCCAAAAGTAATCATACTATAGTCTACAATCAAATCAAACTACATAAGCATACAAATCTAGATCCTCTGCATTCTTTGCATGGATCATCTCGACTCAATGCCCTTAAAGGTCTAACACCAATTTCGGTATCCTATGGCAATGGAAGCAACTGCAAGTCGTCTAGAATAAATCTATTCATAATAGAAGGGGGTATCCTTAAATAGATCAAATTTTGAGTAGTTTTAGGGTTTTACTTCTTTTTGGTATTTTTGGGGGAAAGGAAGCCCGCCGATATAAAATTAGTCAAACTAGTTGATTATGACCAGTTTTGTCTTGTCAATTTTGACCAATTATGATTGGTTCAGGACCAAAACCAGTGATTTCTTGTCTATGGTCCTAGCTCCACCCAAAAAACTCCTAGAACTGGTTTGATCGACTGGTTTAGTCAGTTTTGGTCCAATCCTGATAACATTGATCTTCGTTTTCAACCACAACAAACCTTATATTGAGTTGGGTATCTATACACCCACTCCCATTTGTATTTCAACCACAACCAACCTTATATTGAGTTGGGTATCTATATACCCACTCTTATTTGCATTCACCATTTTTCTCGAAATACACCTACTCTCATTTGTATTTCAACCACGACCAACCTTATATTGAGTCGAGTATCTATACACCCACTCTTATTTGTATTTGTCATTTTTATCCATGGCCCCTAGTTCATCTTAAGGAGGATGTTGAAAATGGTGTAAGCTTCATCTTAAACCATAGTAGACCTTGTATTGTAATCATTATTATATTTATATGTTTCACTAAGTCCAACCTTGTACACGTAGATTCATAACCCATGTTGGGGAATGTTACCCTCCCTTCTCACCTAGGAGTAACTAGAGGAAATCATGTCTCATGGTCCACATTGAAGACAGTGATCCCAAACATGATCATCAACATTCTCCATAGACAACATCTTTTCAAATTCATCCCCCCTTGTCCAACTCAATCCATTTCGCGTAATTAGCATGGTTCATCCAATTATGGTGGCCCAACACACATGAGGTACACTAGTCATTGTTTCATATAAAGTGTCACATTTAATGCATCAAGAATCTAAGTGAGGATCATGGGTTGAAATCAGATAATGGATCATGATTGCTTGAAAGTTATACATTTTGTCTTGTTTCACCTTGGTGGTCGTCTTATGCGTCCTATTCCAGTGTTGTCACTCTTGGGGAACAAGGGTACTACCGGGAGGCCTTGATAGGGGTAATGTACGATACCTTTTCATGTTTAACACATTTCATCTTATTTCCTTTAGTTGTCCTATCTTTCGCTAATGGTTGATACTGTTAATATTATGGTAGATGTGGGAGGTATTTACCCCCACGTGTGAACCTGACGAGAATAGAAGAGTCTAGAAAGCAAGAGAAACCCTAATGAGTTGGATAATAACCCTAGAAGCCTTGTCGGCTCAAGAAGATAATTTATATTAGGCTATTAGCCTCCAAGAGAAGAAGTCGGACATAATTAATAATAATATAATGAACAGACACATACCCAGAAGGAGAAGTCAGCCCCAACAAACTGGCAGGATTACTATAAATACAGGGAGCCAATTCTCATTTGTAGCATCTCAGCAGTTGCAGACAAAGCCAGTTCTGCACAGCAGTTTCCCAATTGGTGCGCACTGCAGTTACAGTATGGTGTGCAGGTTTGGAGGAGGGTTGTAGGTGCAGTTGCAACATCATCTAGTTTCAGTATTGGCTTGGATATCTCTTGGCTAGGGTTTGGAAGATCTGATCAGTCTTTTTGTGATTCACTATCCTTGGGGATTGATGCGCTACTCTTTGTTTGGCTATCTAGCCTAGGGTTTTCTTCCGTAGTAATTCTCAGTCAAGGTTAAGGTGCTCGGAGGGAGGCTTCGGCCTATGGTTGGGTGATGAAGATATCGTCAATGGTAAAATGAGCACACCATCCTCTATATTCTAACAGGTTATGGGCCTACACCCCTTCAGTCATCCTAAAATGTTGGAAGGAAACATAGCCGCTAGATATTGAGCTCGTTGAGGTACTGCCGCTAGGGTTACTAGCAGGAGCAGTTTCCAAAAGCACTACATCTAGGGTTACCAGTGCAAGCAATTGCAGAAACCCTAAAAATCTTGTTGAGGCACCTTAAGTGACAAGATTGACCTAATCTCCAGATAGATCAGTGCACCCTAGCCTAGCGCATCTCCCGGTACTCCCAGAAGACCAAGACGTGAAGTTTGGATTTCTGGTCAAATCTAGGGTTTGACCAAGTCAAGCAAGCCATGACAAACTCTATGAAGTCTGAGAACAAGCTATATGGAGCCTCTAACTTCAGAGCATGGAAGAAAAGGACTGACCTCATCCTTTCTAAGAATAAAGTGTTGGATATTGTGAAAGGAAAGATCATGAAGCCAGAGTTTAAAGAAGGAGAAGAGAAGGAGCTGCAGAACATTGCAGCTATGGAGAAGTTCAAAGATGTTGACATCAATGCCATG
>SNQJ01S0123794.1:41344-67006 GCA_010110895.2 Picea sitchensis
TTCTCATTTGTAGCATCTCAGCAGTTGCAGACAGATCCAGTTCTGCGCAACAGTTTCCCAGTTGGTGCGCACTGCAGTTGTAGTCTGGTGCACAGGTTTGGAGGAGGGTTGCAACTGCAGCTGCAGCAGCAGCTAGTTTCAGTATTGGCTTGGATATCTCTTGGCTAGGGTTTGGAACATCTGATCAGTGTTTTTGTGATGCACTATCCTTAGGGATTGATGTGCTACTCTTTGTTTGGATATCTAGCCTAGGGTTTGCTTCCGGATTAATTCTCAGTCAAGGTTAAGGTGCTCGGAGGGAGGCTTCGGCCTATGGTTGGGTGACAAAGGTATCGTCAATGGTAAAATGAGCACACCATCCTCTATATTCTAACATATACATGTACACCAAAAAGGCTCATGACTTCATCCTCCTATGAGAAGAAGGGATAGAATGTCGAGGTCAATGCAGTTGCTAAAGAATAAAAGGAAAGCATGTTATAAAATAAAGAAGAAACAATGGAATAGTAAATGATCAAATCAAAAGTCAAAGGTCAGCTTGAGATCTACCCCCTTTCTATGAGGTAATCGCCCCTAGTCTTAATGCACTAAATGCATATCAATTAAAAAGACTTAATCCCAGTAAGAAAAATTACGAATGCTTGAAACCTTAAAAGGGGACTTGCAAAGTAATAAAAGAATATCAAAAGGCAAGAAGGGATTTGAAAAACACACACTGTCAAGGAAAGGGTATCTCAAGAAGCAATCACTCCCTCTACAAAGGTGCTCAGGGAGATGAACCCTCTAAGTTTTAAACTTGTGAAGTAAATCAATGCATATACATTCTTAAGAAAAACATAATTTAATCAATGGCTCATACACAGAGTACACAGAGATTTTATACCGGAAACCCTCAACTGGGAAAACCTTTCTTATATTCATTATATCGAATTTCGCCATTCACCATACAATATATATACAACGTTTTTAGGTATTCCGTAGATACCAAAACCCTAATCCCTTAATCTGGGATTAATTTACAAAACTGCTAAAAATAAAAATAAAATCATCTAAAAATAGCAAAAACCGCCCAAAAAAAAATTTGGGGCGCTTCCCCAAACGTTGTACGTAACCAGGGGGGGGGCATACCTAGCCCCCCTTGGGACCCCCCTAGGAAAATGCCCAGCGCACATGGCACAAATAGCACTACTAGAGGGATCATCAGACACAATTGTCATATCTTACGCACCCACACACACATGCAAAGAATATAACACATACCCAACAAACCCACATGTTTCCTTGCATGTCAATGACACCATCACCATGAAGGAAACCACATGTCACATCAGTCACTATACTTACACTTTGAAGGGTTTCTTTGGAAATACCTCTCTATCTGGGTACTGGCATACCTAATAGGGTCTTGTGATGGTCCTCCCAAACCTAAACTTGGGAAATTGCATAAATATTTGAGCTAGTGTGAATTTTGAATAACATACCTAATGTGTATCTCTTACTTGGCTCATGTATTGAGTGATGGATTACTTTATATGATTATAATTTCTCTTGTATCTTGTAGTTGTTGTTTTTACTTGATTTTTGGGATCTTGTTCGGTCATGATGCACCCTTGATGTGGTCCTTTGGAAGACATTTTCATAATGATGCCCAGAATGTTACGCACTATATAGAGGACCTTGCATGCTTGATGCAGAGCATTGGTCCCTTTGATGATTTAACATGCCCTGGGGCACATCCCCACACCTCCTAGACCTTAGAAGATTGAAATATGATCTTGTATCTTGCATATAGAGCATGGTGGACCATTGAGAGGGAAAGAAGCCCCACAGGTTGGACAATGCACCCCTTGAGCATATTAGGGTTTGATTGGATGACTTTGCACTCGGAGACAATGGTACACCTCTTTGGAGAGGATGTGGAGCTTCTTCACTTATGACATCATACCCTAGCCCTTAGACATTGCATATGTTGATGGTGGCATCATGTATGATGATGATTTGATGCTTGTTGATCCAACCTAGCATGAGGGCATCCTTTGATGATGATTTTTTTGAAATATTGTAACTTCGAAGAATATTCTAATTATATTTGAGGTATTATTTTATAGATCAAATCCCCTTTTGCAAATTGATCAATTTGGGTCTTATATAAGATCAAATCCCCTTTTGTGGATTGGTCAAACTGTATTTGTATAGTGGTATTTGTAAAGTTGGCCCCTAGTAATTATAAAGTGGTTTTAGCCACTTCTAGGAGAATTCGGCTCAACCAAGTGAAGAGACACAACCATAGATCTATCTCACACTTGTATTTATATGTGAGGTTGGTGTCTCATTTACACACACTCACTCACTCATCTAGTGTGCATATCTTGAAGGAAGTTGTAGTTGCAGGAGGAAGGAGGAAGGAGAAGAGAGGTGCATGCTCAATCTTGGTCTATCTTTGGTGTTTTGGTCTTAGTCTTGGCATTGTATTGTCAATCTATTATTGAGGAATTTTTTGTTGGGTTTTCTTCCCCATGAGGGTTTCCCATGATAAAATGTTGCATACCTTGTGATTGTGCTTCTTTCAGTGATCCTTTTTATACTATTGTTTTGGAAATGCATTGAATTATCATGTAATTTGAAAATAACCTAATAAGAGTAGTAAAAAATTAACATGGTATCAGAGCTTGACTGAATAGAGAATCTTTGTTGGCATACAAGAAAATTAGGGTTTTTCACTGAAGAGGAATTTTTGACCAAAAATCACCTTGGAAAGTGCACCCTGCCCTAGTGCATCTTTTGGCATCTTGAACGAACTTTTTCAATGGCTAGATTCTTCGAAAAGTCAAATGTTAGTTTTGATTGGTACCAGAAAACCAGGAAACCAGAACCAGTACTAGAAGTACCATTCCGGAATTGCGCAGTTCAAGTTTCAAGGGGTAATCATTGAAATTTTTGGAAACATTCAGCTCCAGCAAACTCGCCTCAACCCAACGCATCTCCTGGTAAGCTTAGTTTCATTTTTTGAGCACTTTCGTTTTTTTGTCATTTTCTTAGCTCCAAGTCAAGATGTGTGCAAGCACCAAGATTGTTGACAATTTAGAAGGTGTGGAAAATTTCCATGCCTAGAAGTACATAATTAGACTCATTCTTGAAGAGATTGATCTTGCAAAATTCATAAAAGAAAATGTATCGGAACCCGAAGAAAATCAAGCCAAAGAGAAACACAAGATGGATATGATTAAGGCTAAAAGAATAATTGTGGATTCCATTAAATACCACTTGATCCCTCAAGTGTCTTCTAAGAATACTCCAAAAGATATGTTTGATTCCCTTACCAAAATGTATGAAGGAAAGAACATCAACCGGAAGATGAAATTGAGAACCCAACTCAAGAATAAAAAGATGCAAAAAGGAGAAACAATTCAAGACTATTTCCCTATGGTTTCTCAATTCAAGGAATAATTAGATGCAATTGGAGACAACTTAGATGAATATGAACTCATTATGACAACTCTTAATGGTCTCAAAATACCTTGGGATGCCTTCATCCAAACTATTTGTGCAAGAAAAGAGAAACTCCAATTTCACAGTTTATGGGAAGAATGTGTTCAAGAAGAAGCAAAAGTGGCTAATCAAGAAGTTGTTCTATTAAAAGATGAATATCAAGCCCTATATTCTCATGATAAGGGTGAAAATGGAAAGTCTCATTTTCAAAAGGAGACTCACTTTCATAAAGAATCTCACTCTCCAAAGACATTCCAGAAATACCATAAGGGTCAAAGAAAGGGAAAATATTTCTCCTCCTACGAGTGTTATCCTTGTGATAACATGGGACACATTGCCAAGAATTGTCTTGCCATAAGGGAAGAATACAAGAGGAGAAATAACAAAATAAATCATTCCCATGCAGTTGAAGATGATGAGCCACCCAAGAATTTAGCTAAAGAAGATATTAAAGAATATGTTTTGTTTTCTGCTCTCTCGGGATCTGTGACACCTGGAGAGTATACTTGGCTCATAGATAGTAGTGCCTCTAAGAACATGATAGGTCAGAAGAACACTCTCTCAAACCTTATAGAGAAGGACTACCCCCAAAAATTTTCACTTGGAGATGATTATCATTACCCAATCAAAGGAATGGGAGAAGCCACCTACAAACTTGATTCAAGAACTCCGATGAGAATGAAGGATGTACTCTATGTACGAGTTACAGGTTTACCAGAACTAAAGTTTGATCATGAAGGTGAATGCAAGGGGTGTGCACAAGGAAGGAACATAAAGAATCCTTTTCCAAAGAGAGACAGTAAAGTAGAAGGAATTATGGAACTTTTCCACTCAGATGTGTTCGATCCAATGCCATCAACCTCTCTAAGAGGGTATGTATACTATGTATATTTTATTGATGATTACTCTCATAAGACTTGGGTTTATTTCTTGAAGTGAAAAGATGAATTACTTGGAAATTTCAAGGAATTCAAATCCTTGGTAGAAAACCCCTCCGAAAGGAAAATCAAGATACTCAGGTCAGACAATGGAGGATAGTACACTTCAAATGAATTTGGAATCTTTTGCAGAGATGTTGAGATTAAGAGGGATCTTGCCACTCCATATAATCCTCAACAAAATGGTGTAGCAAAAAGAAAGAATAGAATGATTATGGAAGCAGTAAATACTATGATTCACGATCAAGATCTTCCAATGCACTTATGGGATGAAGTAGCAAGAACAACAATCTATGTCCAAAACATATTATCCCATAGTGAACTTGGATTCAAAACTCTCAAAGAAATTTTCACCGGAAAGAATCCAAAAGTAAGCCATCTCAAAATATTTGGTTGTCCAGTATTTGTACACATTCCAAAAGAAAAGAGAACTAATTTGTATCCTTCATGAAAGAAGGGAATATTTGTTGGATAATGTGAGGTATCTAAGGCCTTCATAATTTACATACCAGGTTACCATCATATTGAGATCATCATATATGTAACATTTGATGAAGATGAAGCACTCAAAATATCAAGGAAATGCCAGCTTGAAGAAGTATATGAAGAAGAACCTGTAGCTCCCAGAGTTGCAGAACCCGTAAAGGAAGTTGTAGTTACCCTTGATGATGAGATTCCAAAAGATCATGATATGATAGAATATCAAGAACCTCCCCATATGACGATCTCTCACAAGAGAAATCCATCTTGGGAGAAACAACTTATTCAATATGCAGAGAAGTATGGTGCCCCAAAAGGAACCATGAGACAAATAAAGAAACCTAATCCATTCTCCAGCTATATGGCCTTGATGTGTGATCTTGTAGAAAAGGAACCTACTTACTTTGAGGAAGTCATTCATAAGAAAGAATGGATGGACATCGTGACAGAAGAATATCAGTCCATTATGAAGAATGATGTATGGGAAGTAGTTCCTAGACCAAAGAACAAATATGTGGTATCTTCCAAGTGGATATACAAAATAAAACATGTAGCAGATGGAAGTATTGAAAAACATAAGGAAAGATATGTGGCTTGTGGATTTTCTCAAAGGGAAGGTATTGACTATGAAGAAACATTTCTCCTATAGCCAGATACACTTCTATCATAACCATCATAGCTCTTGCAGTCAAAATGAAGTGGAATTTGCACCAAATGGATGTGAAAACATCTTTCTTAAATGGTTTTATTGAAGAAGAAGTGTATATAGAACAACCACAAGGGTTTGAAGTTGAAGATATAAAGACTCATGTTTGCAGGTTGAAGAAAGCTCTATACGAGTTGAAGCAAGCTCATAGAGCTTGGTATGGGATAATTGATAGTTTCCTAACAATCTTGGGCTTTATCAAGAGTAAAGTTGATCCTAACCTATACTTCAAGGTTATGAATGATGAGTCAGTTATATTGATACTATATGTGGATGATTTATTCTTGACAGGAGAAGAAAATATCATTACAGATTGCAAGAAGAATATCATTGCAAAGTTTGAGATGAAATACCTAGGCCCGATGCATTATTTCTTAGGTCTTGAAGTTTGGCAGAGCCCAGAGAAGATCTTCCTTAACCAAGGGAATTATGTAGTTGAAATATTGAAGAGATTTGACATGTTGGAATGTAAATCCATGAACACACCCATGGAAATGAATTTAAATCTCATGGTTGATACTTCGTCAGAATTGGTTGATGCTACTCTATACAGACAAATTATTGGATCGTTGATGTATATGAAAAATACCAGGCTAGATATATGCTTTGTTGTGAACACCTTGAGTAAGTATCTGGTGGAGCCCAGACATGTTCACATTGTAGTTGCAAATCATGTGATGAGATACCTTAAGGGTATGTTGGATTATGGTCTCTATTATACTATAGATCATGACTTCAGACTGAATGGTTATACTGATTCACATTGGGCTGGAAGTGCTTCATATATAAAGAGCACTTCAGGATGTTGTTTTAGTTTGGGGTCAGCCATGACTTCATGGAAAATCAGGAAGCAATCTAGTATTTCTCTCAGCACAACAGAAGCGAAGTACATTGTAGCGTGTTCTGCCAGTTGTGAAGCCATATGGCTTCAAAAGTTGTTGATGGGTTTTTCCGATCTGGAGATGGAAGCCACTGTGATTCTATGTGATAACAATAGTTGTATAAAGATGATGGAGAACCCATTGTTCCATGAGAAGTCAAAGCACATAGAGATCTGGTACCACTACATTTGTGATATGGTGCAGAGGGGAGTTGTAAAGTTCCAATATGTTGGCACATATGAGAAGGTTGCAAATGTGTTGGCAAAGCCTATGTCTCATGTGAAGTTTGAGTACTTCTGAGACAAGCTTGGTGTAGTCCAAAAGGACCTTGCTCGAAAGGGAGAGTGATGTTGATGATACTATGATATCCTAACCAACCACGGGTAGCTCCATTAGAATTTTATATCCTAGGGGATTGATCATCCCTAGGAAGATCCCGAAGGTCCGGTAAGGATGGTTTATCAAAGTACATGTGCATGTATATGCCAGCTATGGTCAGTAGTGGTATCTCCATTAGGATTTTATAGCATAGGGAATATTATGATTCCTGGGCAGATCCCAAAGGTCTAGTAAGGACAATCTATCAGAGTGCCACGCGATAGTTTGTTAGGATTTTATATCCTAGGGAATCTTATGATTCTTGGGCAGATCCCAAAGGTATGGTTAGGACTGTCTGTCAGAGTACCACAAATGTTGTCAATGCACCTACCTCATTCTGTTGATACATGTTGATGATGTTGTTATTCCAACTTTGTTTTGTTGATGATGTTGTTNCAGCATAATACCCTTCTCGTTAAGGGGGAGTGTTGAAATATTGTAACTTCGAATAATATTCAAATTATATTTAAGTTATTATTTTATAGATCAAATCCCCTTTTGTGTATTGATCAAGTCAGGTCTTCTATAAGATCAAATCCCCTTTTGTGGATTGGTCAAACTGTATTTTTATAGTGGTATTTGTAAAGTTGGCCCCTAGTAATTATAAAGTGGTTTTAGCCACTTCTAAGAGAAGTCGACTCAACCAAGTGAAGAGACACAACCCTAGCGCCATATCACACTTGTATTCATATGTGAGGTTGGTGTCTCATTTAAACACACTCACTCACTCATCTAGTGTGCATATCTTGAAGGCAGTTGCAGTTGCAGGAGGAAGGAGAAGAGAGGCGCATGCTCAGTCTTGATCTATCTTTGGTGTTTTGGTCTCAGTCTTGGCATTGTATTGGCAATCTATTATTAAGGAAGTTTTTGATGGGTTTTCTTCCCCATGAGGGTTTCCAAGGATAAAATGTTGTGTACCTTGTGATTGTGTTTCTTTCAATGATCCTATTTATATTGTTTTTTTGGAAATTCATTGAATGCTCATGTAATTTGGAAATAACCTAATAACAACAATAAAAACTTAACAGAGTTGGCACTTGATGGTGATGAGACATGGACTTTGGAGGCTCTTTTATCCCTTTAGAGGATGGTGTCACCACCCTTGGAGGCTCACACGCACATGTGTCATTTTTGAGGGGGGTTTTGATGTATTTTCACTTTATCTTCAAGTTGGAGGCTATTTTGGGGGTTGACTTAGACCTATCTGTTGAAGTTTTACTTATACGGCTAGCAGTTACAGTTCTTATTTATTATTATAATAGTTTAGCACATTAGCTGCATAAATGAGATCATTGAAAGAGAGGCAATCATAGAAACAATAGAGACACACATATTATCCTGGGAAACCCTCATGGGGAATAAAACCCAACAAAAACTTCCTCAATATAGATAGACAAAAAACCAAACATAATATCCTCCTCTAGTCCTTCACTAGGAAGAGTAGCATGCCACTTAACCAAGAGATACCAATAGATAGGCCAAAACCCTCCTTGATGTCACCCCCAGTTGCAGTAGCTTCTCCTCCAAGACTTGTGCACTACAGAACTAGGTGGTGTGTGTGTTCTTATGAGACACCATCCTCGCATATAAATACAAGTTGTGAGGTTGTGCTAGGGTTGTGACTCTTCACTTGGTCGAGACGACTTCTCCTAGAAGTGGATAAAACCACTTTACAATTACTAGGGGTCGACTTTACAAATACCACGATACAAATACATGTTGACCAATCCAAAAAAGTGGGTTTGATCTTATACAAGACCTGACTTGATCAATCCACAAAAAGGGATTTGATCTATACAATAATGGCTCAAATATAAGTATAAGATTCTTTGAAATTACAATAATTCAACACTCCCCCTCAACGATAAGGGTATTATATTAACAACATTAATGACAATTGGCTGGACTCAATACATCATCAAGAGGAGGGGACATCGTCATCAACATCGGGAACATTGTCGATCATATCTATAGGTCATCGAAAGTTTTTCTCATCATCAACATCAGTAGAAATTGAGCATCATCATCATCTGCAGCACGGAGATGGAGTAACATCATCATCATCATTAGTATGAAGTTGGAACATAAACATCAATAGCACGAAGTTAGAACAAGAACATCAATGACATGGGGTTGGAATAACATCATCAACAACACAAAGTTGGAACATCAACATCAATAACACGAAGTTGGAATAACAACATCATCAACATCACAGATCTAGAATAACATCGTCAACAACACGAAGTTAGAACATCAACAGTATCAACAACATGAAGTTGGAACAACAACACAAAGTTGGAACATCAACATCTATATGTGGCAACAGAATGACGCAGGTGCATCAACAACAACATATGTGGTACTCTAACATATCGTCCTTACCAGACCTTCAGGATCTGCCCAGGAATCATAAGATTCCCTTGGATATAAAATCCTAACAAGCTACCACGTGGTACTCTGACAGACCGTCCTTACCGGACCTTCGAGATCTGCCAAATAATCATAGGATTCCCTGGGATATAAAATCATAACTGAGCTACCACTACTGACCACAACTGACATATACATGCACAGATACTCCGAAAGACCATCCTTACCGGACCTTCGGGATTTGCCCAAACATGATCAGTCCCCTAGGATATAAATTCCTAATTGAGTTACATGTTGTTGTTCGGGATACCATAGTATCATCAGCATCACTCTCCCTTTCGAGGGAGTTCCTTTCAGATAACGCCCAAGCTTGTCTTGGAAGTACTCAAACTTCACACAAGACAGTGGCTTCGTCAACACATCCGCAACCTGCTCATTTGTGCCAACATATTGGAGCTTCACACCTTCCTTCTATACCAAGTCACGAATGTAGTGGTACCGGATCTCAATGTGATTCGTCTTATCATGGAACATTGGGTTCTCTGTCATCTTTATGCAACTCTGGTTATCACAAAAAATCACGGTAGCATCCATCTCTAGGCCAAATAGACCTGTCAACAACTTCTGAATCCATATGGATTCACAACTAGCGGAGCATACTGCAATGTACTCTGCTTTTGTCATACTAAGAGAAATATCAAATTCCTTCCTGCTTTTCCACAAAGTCATGGATGACCCTAAACTGAAACAACATCCTGAAGTGTTTTTTTTGTCTAAAGCACTTCCAATGCAATCTGAATCAGTATAGCCATACAATCTAAAGTCGCAATCTCCACTATAACCGATACCATAGTTGAACGTACCCTTAAGGTATCTCATCACATGATTTGCAGCTACAAGGTGAACACGTCTAGGCTCCACCATATACTGACTCAAGGTGTTCAAAGAAAAGCATATATATGGTCTAGTATTCGTCAGATACATCAACGAACCAATCATTTGTCTGTATAGAGTAATATCAATTGTTTCTAATGAAGTATCATCCAATAACTTCATATTTTTCTCCATAGGAGTGGACATGGATTTACAGTCCATCATGTCGAATCTCTTCAGAATTTCCACAACATACTTTCCTTGATAAAGGAAAATCTCTTCTGGGATTAGCCATACTTCAAGACCTAAGAAATAGTGCATCAAGCCTAGGTCCTTCATTTCAAGTTCAGCGGAAAGCGTCTTCTTACAATATGTGATGTGATTTTCTTCATCTATCAAGAATAAGTCATCCACATATAGGAGCAATATAATTGGTCCATCATTCTCAATATTGAAGTAAAGGTTGGGATCAACTTTACTCTTGGTAAATCCCAAGATCATCAGAAAACTATCAATCCTTCCATACCAAGATCTTGGAGCTTTCTTCAACTTGCGGACATGAGTCTTCATATCCTCTACTTCGAAACAAAAATTTCACATCACATTGTACCAACTTGGTACACTTTCTCAATGGCAACTCAATCTGCATAATCATGTGTTGGTTCTATGTGCTTTTTGCAAAGAACTGTTTGTCTCACTACCTGAGAGTATGTCACCTATTCTCTCTGCAATTTTTCCTTCTAGAACCGGGACTCTGCACCTGCAATTGTTATTTCTGAAGCTGAGAATGACTGCTCTATTCTCACTGTAGCTATTGAACTCTGGGAGTAGCTCCTCTGTTCTATCATGGAAACAATTTCATCTGAAAGTAAGAGTGGTTGATACTGAGGGTAGCTTTGCTTCTTTCATGGAGGTAACTCAATCTCAAATACATGGACTGCTCCCTCTGAATCTCATACTATATCGGAATCATGGTTGTTTTGACTGTCTTCATAAACACTATAACTATTTCTTTGATTACTAGAGCAAGTGTCTTGTCATAGTCTTCTCCCTCTCACTGGGATAATCCTCTAGACACAAATCAGGTTGTGTGCATCTCTATATTGTTATTTGCAACATGCTTGATCTGTTAGATCAATCTTGGAAGTCATTATTGACTTCCCTTCTAGTCTCAAGGAAAAATCCATATCCCAGTCCTTCTGACTGGATTCATCCTCTATCACTTAAACAAGGGAATCTTCCCAAGAGATTTCAAATCTCCTAGAAGTATATGAAGCTACGATGTAGTCTTCTCAACTCATGGCATCTGTCTATCTGTCCTAGAAGATGTCTCTTTTTCCTATTTGATCCTCTCTGAGATCAGGCTCACTCTAAATCTCCATGCTCCCTCTGAAGCTTGAATCCCTCTGAGTCTATATAAACTTCGGAACCATCTTCTCCCTCTAATATGGCCCATTAATGCTATATGTCTTTGCATCATGCAAAGTTTCATGGGACCATACTAGTCTCTTCCTAGTTATTTCGTTGATTCTAGGAAGGCCCTTTTTTCTCTACTAACTCTTCTTGATGATCTGAAGAGTGATCAACTACACTAGAGGGATTTTTTCCATTATCTTTGGAGCCTTATGCTCCTCATGTTCTGTCTTCATATGAGGTGTTGTGTATCTAGAAAAAGTAGCTTCTTATTATTATTATTAGGTACATGGATGTATACGGTCATGTATACAACTTGGATAGTCTGCTCCATGTCTCATTTAATATGTTTCCTCCTGCAGTCATCACTATATCTCCCTCAGGGTTATCACCTGTGACGTGCCCAGAATAAGAGAAACCGGGGAGAAAAAATAGACAAGAATAATACTCTTTATAATAATAATAATAATAAAATAGTGAGAATGATCATCACATTAGCTCCTTCAGAGCTATCACTTGTGACCTTCCTGAAACAAGGGTAAAAATTAAGAAATACAATAATAAGGAATGAGAGAAACATTTTTCTAGTGTTGTGATCAATCATTCCTCCACGGTAACCTGGAACCAAAACAATAAGTTTCTCCTAAAGGAATTTTTAGTTATACCTGGTAATGATTACAATAAGCATGTATCTCAATAGTGCTCACATGATACCAAGTATTCAATAATAAAACTTTTCAAAGATTGTTATCACAACTATAGTGTTTAGAAGTTATCAAACTTAATATGTGCAAATTTGAATCTTATCAATTTAATCAATCAAACCTGGAACATGGAGTCTTGTCCTCGAGAATGAGTGTGTTGTTTTTCTTCTGAGTCTCCTTCACTCAATATGACAAGTACTTTCTTCAACTTGTCTTCTATACTAATACAATATGCTATCTTGACAAAAATCTAAGTTAAGGAATAAACTCTGTAATCTCAACTTTAATCAATCTAATACTTCGACTTTAATTTTGACCAGTGGTTAATATGCCAGTCATAACTTCAACATATCAAAACACAATCTAGATGTTCATAAGATCATAACAAATAGAGGCATATTAAATTGATCAAACCTAAGGTGTGTTGTTCCTCTAAATGTGTTGGATTTGAGATCCCTCTGGACCTACAATTGTTGTTTAGACAAAAGATATTTTCTCCTGCAAATACCCTTTAAAATGATGATAAAGTTTAATAATATGTAAGTACATACCTCTGACAGTATCGGCGGGTAGTGGCACCATCCAGTAGCAACGGAAATAAATAACAAACCTTTAAAACTTCAAAGGTGTTGTAACTTGTAATTTAAAGGTAGTTGGAGATTTGATAGGGTAAGGTGCACTAGGACAATAAAAATTAGTCCCAACACTTCACAAAAACTTTCACTGCAACTGGCGTTGGCACTACAACTGGTGTTTCAACTAGCATGAAGAAATTGCCACAAAGGAACTGACACTGCAACTGCAACTGATACTGCAATTGCAAATGATACTGCAACTACAACTGGTACTTAGGGTTTTATGAGGAAACCTTGATTTCTCAAACTTCAAATTTCAAAATTTTGATCCAGAGACTAGATGTGTCGTCCTAGGGCGAGTTTTTAGGTGGGATTACTTTCTCCAATGTCCTCCTCAAACAAGGAAAACGTCACATTTAGTGTTTATGCAGAAAACCTAATTTTGCAGCAGCTGCAATATTAAAAATTGAATCTGGGAGAGGGTGTGTTGAGGCTAGATACTTCTTTATGAACTGTGAATTGATCTCTTTCAGGCCTACTTTGATTCCATGTGGAAGTTTTTCTTATACAACTAGAAGTTACAGTTCTTATTTATTATTATAATCGTTTAGCACATTAGCTGCATAAATAAGATCACTGAAAGAGAGGCAATCACAAAAACAATAGAGACACACATATTATTTTGGGAAACCCTCATGGGGAAAAAAACCTAGAAAAAACTTCCTCAATATAGATAGACCAAAAACCAAATAGAATGTCCTCCTCTACTCCTTCACTGGGAAAGGTATCGCACCACTTAACCAAGATATACCAAGAGATAGACCAAAACCCTCCTTGACATCAACCCCAGTTGCAATAGGTTCTCCTCCAAGACTTTTTCACTTCAAATTTAGGTGGTGTGCGTGTTCAAATGAGACACCATCCTCACATACAAATACAAGTTGTTAGGTGGCGCTAGGGTTGTGACTCTTCACTTGGTGGATTCGACTTCTCCTAGAAGTGGTTGAAACCACTTTACAATTACTAGGGGATAACTTTACAAATACCACCATACAAATACATGTCGACCAATCCACAAAAGGGGATTTGATCTTATACAAGACCCGACTTGATCAATCCACAAAAGGGGATTGATCTATACAATAATGACTCAAATATAAGTAGAATATTCTCTAAAGTTACAATAATTCAACACTATCCACCTTGTATCATGAATTTATCACGTTTTTAGGGGCTTTAGAGAGGTGAAGCGCTAGGGTTGCCTCGTAAAAAGGCTAGCACTTCCCTCATTGTAAATCATAACTCGTATTGTGGAGAATCACTTCTACATTTGTCTTGTTTACTTCTTTTTCACCATGGAGTACTTGTGGAAACTTTTTGGAGACTGATCTAGTGGATGCTTTGAAAGTGTTTGTGGATGGTTTCATTTCTAGGGTTTCCTCATGCTAAATGATTTGACTAAGTAAGTGTTCTTCCTAATTTATTCTTGATATATTAAGTAAATGCTCTATCAAAATGGTGATTTTGCATGTTAACTTGTTTCTTCTTGGATAAATCTTGTTTTGAAACCCTGGGGAAGATTTGTAGTGAACTATCTTCCATGTTATCATTCATTTAAATCTTGTTTAAGGACAAAAGGTAATTTCCAGGGTTTGCAATGGACTACCCTAGCTTTTTCCCTTATAAGTTATGATTCTAGGGTTTGTAGTGTACTACTCTAGGGTTTTTAGACTAAATCCTTTCTAGATCTATTTCTTAAGGTCTTTGAAAGACATAGGACAAATTTCTTATGGTTTGTAGAGGACTACCCTAGGGTTCAACCTTCAAGTCTTTTCCCTTCCTTTCTGTCCATAGAAGTTGCATGTGAGACTCCATATGCGCAAGGAAGTTAGATGACACTAGTATTCTCTCCATTGCAAGTGATTTAAACCCTAAACCTTCCTCTCTCCTTGACATATTGATTAGATTTGCCCTTGGTTATATGGCATTACATATTCAAGTCATTTTTATCCTAACGTCTAGGGTTTGACTGTATTTTAGGCCTTAAATCATCTCTAAGATTATTTATTTTTTCATTAATTGTAATTTTCAGCCATTGGGGATTGGTATATTGCACTTATTTGAAGTAGTTTGATGCTATTTTATTTCAACATTCATTAGATAAAGGTTTATTAGTCTCTTGACTAGAGTTCAACATAGATTCCATTGCATTCTTGCTAATTTTAGGACTATTTACCTGTTGATGTTATAAACTTGTTGTATGTTTAAGTATATCATCTTTTATTCATGTTTCATTAGATAATTGGCATTGATTTTCTTAGAAAACCTCCTTACACATGTACGTTTAATTTGTTTTGTCTAATTAACCTAGACCTTGCCTTGAACCTTGACCTAGCTAGTGAAGTAACCAAGATAAGGGGTTGTAAACTTGCTTAACCTTACTATAGGATCCTTTGAGGTTACTAGGGAATCATCCCTTGTGTTGGATCTCCATCCTTCACTAAAATGAGGGAATGTGAAAATTTCGAAATCCAATACACTTTAAACCAATCAAATTAATGTTTAGCTGATTATTCAGGGTTTTTTTTCATAGTAAATTAAATACATAGCAGCAATAAATTACCAAGAACTGAAAGTAAAATTAGACAGCAATCACATCAAATGTACACACTTATTTTTGGACAATAGTCCCTGGAAAAAACCAAGGTGGGAAACCGATGCAGCGGATCTGAGATTTTATTATTTTTGAGTAGGAAAATATGGAAATTTATTACAAAGTAAATCGACCTCTGCCAACAGCTGAATAATATTTAGCAAAACCTTCCCCAAAAAAATCATACGGCTTCCCTAGACCCTCCAAAACAGAACCAGAACGAAACAACAATTAGAAAGTGAGCATCTGCGTGAATGTACGACCCTCCTGCGTCACTCTGTACAAACCTACCAGATCTGAATCTTAGATTCTGCAATTTGGTGAATATGTGAGTTGATTTACCTGCTAGACTCTCCTCTATCCTCCTACAAAAACTCTCACCTGCAAATCTGCAATCGATCTCTCTCTGGAATTGATTTCTCTCTCACTTGTGCGCCCCTCTAGCCCAGATGATCTCTTTATTCTTCATTGAGCAAGTGAAACCCTAATCTCCAAAAGGATTGAGGGGTGAGATCAACCCTCACCCTCATGTTGATATCAATGGTCAAGATTAAAATACCACAACTTAAATTATTTTTCACTTTAACTTTAGAAAAAGTACTCAATAAAGTCAACTGAAAATTATAACACATCAACAATACTTTTCCTAAGTTGGACTTAGGAAACCATTTAATTAATCAGCGTATCCTAAGTTTCATTGTCCTCCGTCATCCTAGGATGTTGTGATTATGATGGAATACCTTCCTTACTACAATATCAACACTCCCTCCTAGCAAGGAAGGGATTCTTTCTCAACCCTATCTAATCTCTGAACTTCTCAAACTTGTGTCTGCTTAGTGCATTGGTAAAGATGTCCTCCATCTACTCATCAGTCTGTATGTAATCAAGCCTCACATCTTCTCTTTGTTCACAATCACGGACGAAGTGATACCTGATATCGATGTGCTTGCTACGATCATGAAACACCGGATTCTCAGAGAGCTTGATGCAACTCTGATTGTCACGGTGAATCACAATAGCTTCTAGCTGCTGCCTGAACAAGCCCAAAAGTAACTTCCTTGACCACAATACCTCACATGTTTCCAAATTGGCTTCCATGTACTCTACCTCGGCAAATCTCAATGCCACTTATTTATGTTTCATGTTGAACCAAGAAATAATTCCCGATCCAATGTTGAAGCAACAACCCGGAGTACTCTTTCTATCCTCTGCACATCCTACCCAATCAGCATCTGTAAAACCTGCTAATGTCACTCCACCACTATGCTCATACAACAATCTTTACTCCATTGTCTCTCTGAGATACCGAAGCACATTCTTTGCAGCAATCCAATGTACTCTTCGAGGGTACACCATGAACTGACTCAAATATTTTACTGCAAAGATGATATCTGGTCGAGTATTGACCAAATACATGAGAGATCCAATCAACTGACGAAGATAGTGGGGTCTATTGTCTTTGAATATGATGCATCAATATTCCTCCAGTTTGTAACCAGAGCTGTGGACATGGTCCTACAGTCCATCATTGATGCAAACCCCCTCCCTCACCTAGGCCCCGAGCGACCTCCTGGTCTAGGATCATTCAAATCGAGAGCCGAATTGGCTCTTTAGGCCCCTGATGGGCCCCCAAAATCAAACACAGGTCCTTAAATTTCTTCCCCACACCTCAAAATAGCTAGCGAGGATCCACCCTGTGGCTTTGCACTGAAACTGTGGCCCAAACTCTCCTTTACCTTTAATTTCAAAATTTGACCGCTATCCCCCCTTGTTTTGACCAAAAAATCATATGACCAAGGGCTGGAACCGAGGGCTTAACCACGAGGAGACTATCAGAAGCTTCAGCGCTCTTGCACTTCGCTACTTCAAGCTTCGGGAGTTTTCACCACACAATACTCTAATCCTCCCAAACTATGAATTCCACATAATACAATCAGACGGCTAACACTCCTCCACCCGATCAACGAACCATGTGGACTTCGTGCTTCGAGCTTCAAGCCTTTTTGATGCGCCAAAATGTGAATTCTCCGGAGTACCGATCCACCGAAAAACAACTCCCGCAGATCAACGATTCTCCTCTCTTCAGTGACCAATGGTCCTGATTGATTCCGAGACTCTGGACTTCGGGAGCCTTGACTCCTCCAACTTACTATCCCTCTGAATGTTGAATTTGCGAAGGGCCTATCCGCCCGCAACATGGTTACTTAGATCAACATCCAGGATTCAATTCCGACCTCCAGGCCTTCAAAAGTCTTTGACTCTCAAATCTCCACTCCTAATCTCCTCTGAAGTTCAGGATCTCATGCCACGCGTCCATCAAACCGACGGTCCAAATATTTTTCGCTCTTTGGAGCTTCAGAAGATTCTCCCCGTTGCAGTGTATAATCTCCTCATTCTTGAATGTTAGTTCTCTAGACTCACAGATCTACTGACACGTGTTCCTTCTGATCAACAGACCATATGTACTTTAGGCTCCAAGACTTCGGTAGTTCCCTCTCCTTTGCGCTCCAAAACTCCCAAATGTGTGAAGTTTGAAGGACTTCCATTGTTATCCCCAGCGCAAATCCACTAGATCCGACGATTGTCGACTCTTCTGTGAATTTCTGAATGGATCTCGTTCATTGATCTACAGTCCTCGCTAGCTCCTCCTTTGGGTTCAGCGCACGACATCTCTCGAACACATGCAATCTTGATGACTCACATAGTTATCCCATGTGTTTCTTCTCCATATCTAACGAACTTGGATGATTCTGACTCCTCCCGAGCTAATCTCTGTCGCTGTCCCTCTTGAGTTTATCTACTCGAGGTGATTCGAACCTCGTACGCCTCCCTTGAACACTTCAGACTGTTCAGACTTAAAAAAAACTTATAAGTCTCCTCCTCTGATCACTTGTACTCAAAATTTATTTTGGTCTCTGGCACACTTCTCGTGCCTATCTTCGTAGACTTGACCAACACTTGTCGGGTGTTATTTCTATGCATTCCTTGCACTAGACTCTACGTAGAATTGAACTATCTCTCCTGTGCTTGAAATTACTTAGACTCTTAAGGGACTTTTCTCTTTGTTCCTTCAATGATTTCTTACGTTCTCCTGACACTTCTTCACTCGCCCTCCTGAGCTTATGGAATTTTCTAACGGTCCTATGTGCACTCCTTGCACTGGTTATGTGCACTCCGGCACTAACTCCCCTCTGAACTTGAAATTTCTCAAACTTTTAAGGCACTCACCCCTTTTATCCTTATCAAATTCGTGTGCCCTCCTGGCACTCTGCGCTCTGTTTTATGAGCTTGTGAATCTTGAAATATTTTTCCTCGAGCGCACTCCTTGCGCTTTCCTTCCAAATTCTACTAACACTTGACAAAGTGCCATCTCTGTGCACTCCTTTCACTCTAAGCTTCTAAGAGACTCAGTCTTGAATACTTTTCCGAAAATCTTTCTGAGCCCTCCTTACGCTTTTGTGCAGACTTGCACTACTTCTCCTCAAAGTATTCAATAACTCTGGTGTGTTTCTCTTGCACTACTCCTTTTGAGCTTATGATTCTGGTGTGCCCACCTGGCACATTGTTCCTTGAACTTGAAACAGAGTCCAAAACTCCCTCCTTGTGTTGGATTCATAGATTTTTCAACACTCGGGTGTGTACTCCTTGCACAAGCCTAAGAGCCTAGAACACTCAAAAAAATTGTAGATAGAGAATCTCAATCTATTCTTGCAAAGGGAAACAAATATGCATCCATGGCATCTAACAACATTCATAAAACACACACACAGAAAAAAAAATCTAACACATTTAGAAACAACCATGGAAACACAAAGAAACCTCATGGGCAGGAAAAATTGCTTTTGTATCAATTTGAATGCTTTGTACAAGGTTTACAAGACTAGACTGCAACTGAGTCTCAGTTTTTTCCCTCCTCTCCTCTCTTGAGCTCCCTAATGTGGTCACTCTTGATCTTCCTAATGAATTTTGAAAAACAACGATCTTTTACAAAGGAGGGTCTCTCGAGCCTTCCACCACCTACTCACATTAATTTTCATTGAATTGTCATCTAGTCTGAATTGTATCTAGATCCACCTACTTGTCAGCCATTAAAGGCGACTCAACTCTGTTGACTACATTTTTGGTCAACAGTAATTAGTCGGCAAAGCATTTCCAAGCTCCCCCTTGAATGAAATTGCTTGTACAAAGTTTTCCCCACTCTCATTAAAATTGGTGCAACCTACTCGACAAGGTTATTATGGCTCTTGATCTACCATTCATATGGATTATTTTTTCTTCTCTCTGCATTCCTATCCCTATGATTAACACACTAGAACCAAACATTTTGGATCCATATATAACTCCTTTATTTCTTTCCTTACCATCATGTAACAAACTTAGCGTTTGCATGAATCATCGTATCTACACAACATTTAATGAAAGAGTAAATGAATACTATGTTATAGCTTGAAATCATTCTGTCTTACCAAACATATTACTTTTCGTGGCCTTTCTCACTTTTCAAAATATTACTCTTTCATATCATATACTCCCTTTATCTATATATATAGCCTTTAATAAAGGTAAAGTGAACAAGTTTTCAAAACCAATGCCAAGTCATATTAGAGGTATATCCCAAGTCCCTTTTTCAAATACTTTAATTGTGATATAAGGATTATACCATTTTTAGGGGGCATTATCACCTTAACATTATCTTCATGTCATATTATAAGGAAAAGGAATATCAACACATCTATATGGTTTCTGAAAAAGCGAAGGGAACATTAAAGACTCTTTGCATGGAAACGTTGGATGGTGAAATATATCCATTGAAAAGAGTCTCTTNAAAAGGAATATTAACACATCTATATGGTTTCTGAAAAAGCGAAGGGAACATTAAAGACTCTTTGCATGGAAACGTTGGATGGTGAAATATATCCATTGAAAAGAGTCTCTTACTTCCACGAATTCAATGAAAGATTATATGATGGATTTTTGGAACATGTTCTTCATACAAGTTAGAAGAGGATATGATATATATACAAGAATTGGTTACCATTTAAAATTGTATTCGAATNAAGAATTGCAATAGGGAGATTAATTTCCTGTGATTCAATCCAGAGCTTCAGTTCATTCCAGCAAGAATAGGTAGAATCATTTTCCTTACTACAACACTAAGTGCTTTTGGAATTGAGCATATATAGTGCGCAGCTATCTTTGAAACAAAAGACTTCCCTGGGCTGATAATTTATGTTTCACTTGGTTGTTTGAAATTAATTAAGCAATTATAGTGACCAACAGTCTTGATTGACTCCGGGACTCTGGACTTCGAGAGCCCTAGCTCCTCCAACTTACTATCCCTCTGAATGTCGAATTTGAGAAGGGCCTATCCGCCCGCCACGTGGTTACTCGGATCAACATCCAGGATTCAATTCTAACCTCCAGGCCTTCGACAGTCTTTGTCTCTCAAATATCCACTCCTAATCTCCTCCGAAGTTCAGGATCTCATGCCACGCGTCCATCAAACCGACGGTCCAAATATTTTTCTCTCTTTGGAGCTTCCTTAAGATTCTCCCCGTTGCAGTGTATAATCTCCTCATTCTAGAATATCGGTTCTCTAGACTCACAGATCTACTGACACGTGTTCCTTCCGATCAACGACCCATATGTGCTTTAGGCTCCGAGACTTCGGTAGTTCCCTCTCCTTTGCGCTCCAAAACTCCCGAATGTGTGAAGTTTGAAGGACTTCCATTGTTATCCCCAGTGCAAATCCACCAGATCTGACGATTTTTGGCTCTTCTGCGAATTTTTGAATGGATCTCGTTCATTGATCTACAGTCCTCGCTAGCTCCTCCTTTGAGTTTAGCGCACGACATCTCTCGAACGTGTGCAATCTTGACGACTCACATAGTTATCCCATGTGTTGCTTCTCCATATCTAACGGACTTGGATGATTCTGACTCCTCCTGAGCTAATCTTCGTCGATGTCCCTCTTGAGTTTATCTACTCGAGGTGATTCGAACCTTGTACGCCTCCCTTGAACACTTCATATTGTTCAGACTTAAAAAAAACTTATAAGTCTCCTCCTCTGATCACTTGTACTTGAAATTTATTTCGATCTCTGGCACACTTCTCGTGCCTATCTTCATAGACTTGACCAACACTTGTCGGGTGTTATTTCTATGCATTCCTTGCACTAGACTTTGCGTAGAATTGAACTATCTCTCATGTGCTTGAAATTACTCAGACTCTTAAGGGACTTTTCTCTTTGTTCCTTCAATGATTTCTTACGTTCTCCTGACACTTCTTCACTCGTCCTCCTGAGCTTATGGAATTTTCTAACGGTCCTATGTGCACTCCTTGCACTGGTTCTGTGCACTCCAGCACTAACTCCCCTCTGAACTTGAAATTTCTTAGACTTCTAAGGCCCTCATCCCTTTTATCCTTATCAAATTCTTGTGCCCTCTTGGCACTCTGGGCTCTGTTTTATGAGCTTGTGAATCTTGAAATATTTTGCCTCAGGCACACTCCTTACGCTTTCCTTCCAAATTCTACTAACACTTGACAAAGTGTCGTCTCTGTGCACTCCTTTCACTCTAAGCTTCTAAGAGACTCAGTCTTGAAGACTTTTCCGAAAATCTTTCTAATCCCTCCTTACGCTTTTGTGCAGACTTGCACTACTTCTCCTCAAAGTATTCAATAACTCTGGTGTGTTTCTCCTGCACTACTCCTTTTGAGCTTATGATTCTGGTGTGCCCACCTAGCACATTGTTCCTTGAACTCGAAATAGAGTCCAAAACTCCCTCCTTGTGTTGGATTCATAGAGTTTTCAACACTCGGGTGTGTACTCCTTGCACAAGCCTAAGAGCCCAGAACACTCAAAAAAATTGTAGATAGAGAATTTTTATCTATTCCTGCAAAGGGAAACAAATATGCATCCATTGCATCTAACAACATTCATAAAACACACACATGGAACACATTTAGAAACAACCACGGAAACACAAAGAAACCTCATGGGCAGGAAAAATTGCTTTTGTATCAATTTGAATGCTTTGTACAAGGTTTACAAGACTGGACTGCAACTGAATCTCAGTTTTTTCCCTCCTCTCCTCTCTTGAGCTCCCTAATGTGGTCACTCCTGATCTTCCTAATGAATTTTGAAAAACAACGATCTTTTACAAAGGAGGGGCTCTCGAGCCTTCCACCACCTACTCACATTAATTTTCATTGAATTGTCATCTAGTCTGAATTGTATCTAGATCCACCTACTTGTCAGGCATTAAAGACGACTCAACTCTGTTGACTACATTTTTGGTCAACAGTAATTAGTCAGCAAAGCATTTCCAAGCTCCCCCTTGAATGAAATTGCTTGCACAAAGTTTCCCCCACTCTCGTTAAAATTGGTGCAACCTACTCGATGAGGTTATTATGGCTATTGATCTACCATTCATATGGATTATTTTTTCTTCTCTCTGCATTCCTATCCCTATGATTAACACACTAGAACCAAACACGTTGGACCCATATATCACTCATTTATTTCTTTCTTTACCGTTTGCATGAGTCATCGTATCTACACAACATTTAATGAAAGAGTAAATGAATACTATGTTATAGCTTGAAATCATTCTATGTCTTACCAAACATATTACTTTTCATGGCCTTTTCACTTTTCAAAATATTACTCTTTCATATCATATACTCCCTTTATCTATATATATATATAGCCTTTAATAAAGGTAAAGTGAACACGTTTTCAAAACCAAGGCCAAGTCATATTAGAGGTATATCCCAAGTCCCTTTTTCAAATACTTTAATTGTGATATAAGGATTATACCATTTTTAGGGGGCATTATCACCTTAACATTATCTTCATGTCATATTATAAGCAAAAGGAATATCAACACATCTATATGGTTTCTGAAAAAGCGAAGGGAACATTAAAGACTCTTTGCATGGAAACGTTGGATGGTGAAATATATCCATTGAAAAGAGTCTCTTACTTCCACGAATTCAATGAAAGATTATACGATGGATTTTTGGAACATGTTTTTCATACAAGTTAGAAGAGGATATGATATATATATATATATATATATACACAGTAGCCACGTGATTGAGGTCCACTTCAAACACGTAGCATTTGATCATGGGAATAATGATCTTGAGATAGATCGACCACTTTGTGGATTAGAAGGCTATGGCAAGACACCCGAGGGAAAACTATCGTGCACATCAATTTCAAGATGTAAAGAGGTGATTAATTTCAAAATATACCAAATAAACACCAAACAAGGATGTTCCTCCTCTTAAAGAGGATAGAAATAATGTTGAAGAAGAAAGTTATGTGCGTCGGGTCCATAAACGAAAACACTGAGGTCAATGGAGTCCAGCTCGGGGTTGCAACATTAGACCATGTGATTTAGGAGGATTTGGTTTTTATTTTGAAACTGATGATTCTGGAGAGCATGCTCGTGAAGATTCATTTTGGTCACTATATCTTGATATCCTACCTTTTGGAACTCCACTTTGGTTTACAGATGATGATTTTTCTGAGCTCAAGAGTACTGCACTTTATCATGCAACCAAGATGCAGCTAAAAAATTTGAAAACTATATTTAATAAGACATTGAAGCAACTTGCAGAGACACTTTTGTCGTATGTTGGCATGCCATGCCGTGAGATAGTCTTTGAAGATTTCCTATGGTATGGCGAATTCCATATTTTGGAATCGATCTTTAAACATTCCCTGTTCCCAGTATTTTGTGTTCCCTTCTCAACCACCAGTATAACCTGAATCCGGATGCCTACAAGAAAATCATTTGAGAGTGTCAGTGTCAAAATTTGCAACTAAAGATACCAGTCCTGCTCAAAGTAGTCATTTTTCAAGTACTACAGATTGTGCAAAAATGGTATCTGAGCAATCATCAATTGTCTGGGTTCAGGGGCTAGTCCCAGGAAATGACTTTTGTAACCATGATCCAAAAGGCAAAGCATTATGGGAAGTTGATTATGAGAATGGATCGATAACTGAAGTTTCTTTTTCAATGTAGCTCATACCTGGTCCAAATGTTGCATTCCTCGCTAAGGAAGAGATATGAATAAGCTATGGTAATAAAGGCAATGGGGAATTTCTGTACCTCTATGGGTTTTCCATTGAGAATAATCCAGATGATTTTATAATGGTGCATTACCTAAAAGAAACTCTTCAAAGTTTTGATCGTGTTGAACTGAAGTTACGACTTCTTGAAGAACAAAAGCTCCAATTGTATTGGTTTTTACCTACAATCTTTATTGCATAAAGGATTTTCCAGTGGAAGTTCACTGCCATTGGAGGGAAGCAAGAAGGATTGGATTTGAATGAGTGGCTACAGTTGGAGTGGTCATCGTAAAGTACCCTCTTATATGGATCGTCTTATTTTTCCAGAGGATCTTATGGCAGCTTTATGTACCATAGCCATGCAAGAACATGACGTGCATGGTGTTATATCTTAGCTCAATGAGCTTTCTGAATCTGGATACCAGAGGAAACCTTCTGAAGAAGATATCAAAGTAGCAATATGGGAGGTTTGTGGAAATGTCGGTGCCCTGCAAATTTTGGTTGATCTTCTTACTACAAAACACTATCATCATGGGTTCTGCTCCTACTAAGAATGGAATCTAATCCTGAAAAATGGAGAGCAAGAAAGGTTCCCATGTTGATAACTCAAATCAAAGCTGATATATCGAATATGAATTATATCCTTGGGAAATAAGCTTATAAAATATCACGTGGTTAATAACAATGAGATTTCCAATTTAATTTTTTAAATGGATAAAAGAAATCAGTTCGCTTAGGTTCGTTAAACCACCCAAACTGTTGGAAATGTCCATCAAACAATTATAAATGAAGCAGCAAAGAATCATTGAAAGGAGGAAAAACTTTGGCAAGAAAACTTTGAGAGGTATGCTTGGAGTGCAGTGAGGTTTTTCTTTTCAATTCATCATTCATCCTCTATTTTCAGCAGGGATTGACGGGATTGTTGGCAGTAGGGAGTCTTGCAAAGCAACGAACGGATGAGGCGAGGATGAGCTTTGTTGGTTCTCATAAGGTGAATTGTTTTCATGTCAGTTTGTTGTATTTAAGCCTAATTTTATTTCAGCACTAATCAGTTTCTGATATGCAGGTCCTCACCTTGTGTTATCACCACCATCACTCCATTCCATTTTGGCTCAGC
>SNQJ01S0123797.1:0-26684 GCA_010110895.2 Picea sitchensis
GGATCCCACAGAGGGGGTACCCCCCCTCTGCACTCCCCTGCATGGAAGAGTGTACATACTTCTGGGGTGTAAATACTTCATGGGGTATAAACACGGCTGAAAGTAAAAAGACCTCTGAATTAGGAAGATAATCAGGCTCCACAACCAACAGAATCATGGTCAACAAGAATCAGAAAGTAATGAATACAAAAGACCTTCTACATTCAAGCAACAAAGAAGCATCAATCATTGTGAAGGAAACAACCAAAGAGAATATCATGATCAGACAAGGAAAGAATTTAGAAGGACTACACCACAAAGAAGATCATTCACTCCCAAGGATGTAAGTTTCTTTTATGGTCATTGTTTTACTTGTACTAACTTTGGACATAAAGTCGTAAATTGCAAGGCTTATGGAAGAAATGTTCAAGCCATAAATGTTTATGTGGCTCCACATAATATTGAATGTTACAAATACCACAACTATGGACACATAGTTCAAAATTGTAGAAGTGTGATAGAGCCTCCTTTTATAGCGAGATTTGCCTCACCCTATGCAAACTTGCACATAGGGCCTTTTTTCCATTTCCCTATGTAGACTTGAAGTCCCTTTTTGCAAATCCCACAGCTAAAAAAAACATGTTTCCACATACATTCCCTACCTATAATACAACATGCGTATACATAGGTTGCACCACTATAGCCCGTGTACATCAAGACTTGTGCCCAAAATTAAAAAATGGTGTCGGTTTTCCATGTCACGTCATGAGATCCATGATCCTTGACCTTCCACATTCTGGAAACGTTCCAAATCGACCCTTTAGTTCCACTTGAAGACTACAAATAGGAAAAATCCGAGCTATGGAAAAGAGGAGAAGAATTCAACTTTGAGAGAAAAGTTACTATGGAGAAATTATTCACTTCATATTGAGTTTGCATCCCTTTGTCCTTTTAAGGCTGAACACATTGTTTGGTCCCCAAGCTCTTCCCTTCATGATTGAGAACCTCATTGTCTCTCTTATATGAGCTTGCCTTTGGTGGAGGATTGAAGTGGTGGAGGCCCAGATGGAAGGAACTCAGTTTCTCGGTTCCGAACCGTGCCAACACAAAAGTTTGTAATTCATTCACTTCTGTTAATTACATTTTAATAGAAATAATATTTTCTCATCCAATTAATATCTTGGGAATATTTGAATTGTTATTCCATGGGAGTATTTGTTATGAATATTGATGGATTATGCTACTGAATGTGATAACATTATATATTATCACCATATGCTTTTGTTTCTTGGTTGTTGAGGACTAGTTGCAGGTGTATCGCTTTGGGTCAAGTGCTCAATGGTGGACTTCATCGAATGTCTATATGAGGTAGGCCTTTTATCTTATCTTTCTAGAATATTTGTTTATATAGAATAATTGAGATTAGAGTTGATTTATGTAGTCATTTCCTTTTGTTGTGGTTTACCCCTAGACATAGATAGATTTTCCTCGTAACAAAATTGGCGACCATACTGGGGAAAAAATCTTATTTTTTGGGGTTTGGAGTGTTTTTATCCTTAGATTTCTCTCGTTTATATTGAATTTCTTATCGTATGATTTCTTGATATCATTTGTTCACTATGAGTCTGAGTTTCTTAGCTTTCTCCTTAGCCTGGCTGTGTTTTGACACATATAAGCAGGTTTTTTCCTGACAATCACGTACATACGCATGTCGTCCTTCTACAAGAAGTGTATATACGTGCTTTTCCCTTGAACAGTTGCGTACATCACCATTTTTTTCTTGGTTGCTGGTTTTGATGGTTGTTGGGTAGGTTTTGATGATTGATGAGTCTTCTTGGGTCTTTTTTATGACTGTTAAATGTCTATGGAATGACAAGAAACATTTCTTTGGTTGAATTTTTGGGCGATGCCTTTTTCATCATCCTTTTCATTTCATTGTCCTTGCATATTGGGTTGGTTGTTTTTCTCCTTGATATTCTACTTGGTTTGTCTCTGTCTACACATAGTAGATCTTTTATATCAAGTTGTTTTTCAGTCCTTTCATTTTCATTCTCTTATATTGAAAATAAAAAAATATTAGGCATTTTACATGGTTAGCATTTTGATCTCTTGAGTCTTTGTCATTTATCTTAGTACATGTAAAGAAAGATTGCATTTTATTTAGAATTGAAGAACTGAATTGAGAATTGCATTTTGAAAAACATATCATTTATTTGGAATTGAAGTTAAGACTTTGCATTGTATTCATATTCATTTATTTTACTTGTTGAGTCATAACATCACTAGTTTCACGACCACACCTTTTTGAGTAAGCAAGGCCACTAAAAGTAACGCTATAATTTTAAATTGATTAGTAACAATTTTTTTTTTTAGGGTGCACAAACTAGCTTAGGATTTAGAGCCTTGGAATAGGATTTTGTGAGTAAACTTCTCCAAGGTTATTAAATCAACATATGTGTCTGACTAAGGGAGTGGAGAAATCCTTTGTGTAATCGGTAATATCAGGAGGCTCTGCTTACACTGTAGTTAAGCACAAGGTCGCATGAGGTTGGTTGAAGGGATATCCCCCTGATACCTTCTTAGAATCACATATATTTCTGTGGATCTATTCATATATGGGGATCTTGCTAGTACCCTTACCTTTGTGAGAGGCGGTGCTTTCAAGGTTTCGAACTTTGTTACCCTGCCCATATAGTGGACCTGAATTATGAGTGTTCTATTGTGCATTGGTTATATTGTGGTTTCTTAGTTTCTTGACTTAGGTATGACATAGGTTACTTGTAGGGGTTATTTTGTAGGTACCCTGGGTCAGATAAGGGTCAGACAATACACAACCTTTATGGAGAATTACCTCTGTAGGGGGATCTGAACGACTAGTTGTTAAGCCCACTAGGGCCCTTATAACTGATTAGGATACATTTGATCTTTAGAAGAGAAGTATCAGACACCTCTTGGGTGAGGCATACCTACTTTATAGAGGGAGGCCCCTTTCAACCACTTTATCTTGTTTGTGTGCATATTAGTTATTTGATTTTTTTTTTTGGTGTGCTCTTTGATTATTAGTTGGCCTTAGGATTTGTTTTTATATATAGAGTCTTGATTCATCGTGGAGCCAAACCATCTTCCTCACAGGTCTCACCGCTTTTTACAGTTACCATTTCATTTTGAGTCTTTTCCTTTTAAAAGGTGCAAAGTTATCAAGCTTGGTACACACACCTCCACTTATCAGACTTGTGATCATACAAGGATGAGTATTGAACATAGTCATCAAGATATTGGGAGTCCTTCCACTCCCATACCTACTATAGTTAATGGTACCCCTTCGACACCTTCAAACACAATGGTTGTGGTGCCAGGGGCACCTATCATCACCTCTTATTGTCCTATAGTAAATACTCAACCTATAGCCACAAACACTTTTGGGTATCTTTGTCACTCACTGGGATATAACGTTCAATCCATCCCTATGGCCTCTAGTCCTTTTTCCTATGGTATGCCGAATTTCACATCGCAGTTTTCAAACTCCATCCCAGTGGCTGGTACGAATACTAGCATTGGACTTGGGGGCACAACTCCTCCACACACTCCATTCTTATTTGGTGGCACTCATGTCCCTCAAACGAATCCTACCATTGGATGCATTCCTCCTCTTAAGACTGGGTCTAATCATGTTTCTTATGGATGGAGTAACCAACCTCGAGGACAAGATACTTCTCACGTTCCATCCTTTACACCCACCTCCTCTGTGTCGATTCCAACCAACATGTTTGGCATGATGAATCCACCTTTTTCCTCTGGATTCACACTCGAAGGAGGTAATCTTCACACCTTGGGAAACCTCCAACCAGGAGCCACTCTGGCTGGGGGCAGTTTTTATAACCCTCATCAAAACATTCCTACTGGAATGGTGCCCAACTAACCCCTTATGAATCATCCCGGAGGAGGTTATTATAATCTCAGACAGGGCTATGGTTCTTACCAGAACCCTGGATGGGATGAAATTCCCCAACCAAAATATTTCTAGGGATCTTGGGGCCAGATGCCACAACCCCATCTCCCTTTTCTGGCCACACTCAATATTCCAAAATTGTCTAAGTTAATGAATGAACCTGTGCATCATGATATGTCATGGCCCTCTGTCCCCACTAATCTTTCGTTGGATATTCCAAAATTCAAGGGAAGGATTGGTGAGGATCCTGGTGATCACATTACCACCTTTCACCTATGGTTCTCTTGTAATTCCCTTAGTGACGATTCTATTTGATTAAGATTGTTTCAACGCACCCTCATGGGGGTTTTCGTGAAATGGTATATCGAGCTACCTAGGGGGGGCTAAAATTTTTTTAATCAGTTGGTTTTAGTCTTCCTCAATCACTTCCAATTGTCGGTTCGTTACAATGCTGGCATCGAACTTCTGTTGAAATTTCATCATGATAGGGCCACTGATATCTCAGATCAAATCTAGGAGTGGCGTAGACAAAAGAGGTTGATAAAGGCCTACATACCCCTAAAATTCTTGCTAGAGTGGTTCCTTAAATCCCTCCTGCCTTATATTTCAATGGATGTTTCTACATCCGGGGTTACTTCTGAGGAAGAGGTGATTTTTAAATCCCAATAGTTAGATATTATATATGCTTAGTCTGGGATGTTATATGAGATTATTCCTGATGCACTGAGGTCAAACTATGAACCTAGACAAAATCCCAAACCTCATGTTGATGGCATTGTGGGCTCCATCAATGTGAAATCCGCAGAATCGGTGATGAGCCATTTGAAATACTTGTCTCTAAACCAGTCTGTAGGAGGGACAGATTCACTTGTGTCCTTAAATCCCACTCAATCGGTGGATTTACGCTCTATGCAATCTTCGACTAGACCGAATGGTAACCAACATATAGGAGGGAATATGAAGAAAGGACGTAATAATAATTGTAGGGGTGGGAAGAATAATAATTAACCCAAGGAAAATGGTAATAATCAGAAGACGAATACTAATGTTGGTGAGGGAAAGAAAGAAATGCATAAGGTGAATTTTCCATGTAAACTTTGTACAGATGATCACCTTACCCATTTATGCCCCAAACTTGTGGAGGTTGTGAGGCTTTTATCTCTACCACCCGCCATGATGAATAATCCTTTTCCACATAACCAACACATGGACTCGAGCTCCTTGAATGCCGAAAATGTGGTGAGTGGGAGTAAAAACCCACCGACACAAGATGGTGACCGTTTATGCATCAATATGGTTAAATATGATGTTAATGTAGCCACTTGATCTTAAGATTACAATTATCCACAGACTGTACCTGGTCTAGATTCTCCCCCTCCTCCAGAGACACCCTTACAGATCGAAAGAACAGAGCCCCCACCTCATATTTCAAAAGGAGTACTTAAGTGCTCTACCCACAATCCTAATGCTAGAGACACCCAAAATTAATCTATTGCTAAGGACTTGGGTCAAGCCCCTTG
This sequence comes from Picea sitchensis, assembly GCA_010110895.2. Classification (NCBI taxonomy): domain Eukaryota; kingdom Viridiplantae; phylum Streptophyta; class Pinopsida; order Pinales; family Pinaceae; genus Picea; species Picea sitchensis. The sequence goes on from SNQJ01S0123797.1 coordinate 5,449, forward strand.
TGCGATGTCAGTTCTGGAGGTACTCCAAATGTGTCCTTCATAGAGGAATTCCTTGCTATCTGCATTAGGAGCTCTAGATCCGTCTGGCTCGAAAGTTATCAATTTTGATTTCACAGATGTGAAGCATCGCTTGCCTTACCATGTGGCATTCCAAATCCACGTGGTTTACTCGAAGTGTCCCATCAAGCGTATTGTTTTTGATGAAGGCGTTGCAACATGTGTGATGTCCCTGGTCTGTTGGAAATCCCTTGTCTCTCTGACCCTTTCTCACTCTCCGACCATGTTGACTTATTTTGACGGTCGTTCCTTTCACCCTTACGGTATTATTCCTTCCTTTTTGGTCTAGTTAGGTGGGAAGAAGGTGGAGGTGGATGTCAAGATGGTTTATGTGCCCCTTGACTATAACTTGTTACTAGGATGCAATTGGGCTTACACTATGACTACAATTGTATCGTCTGTCTTTTGTACCCTTTTCTTCCCTCACGATGGGAAGATCATGACGATCGATCAGTTGTCCTTTGCGTATGCTAGTCCCAAGGCATCTATTGGACCATTGATCCCTATGATTGAAAATTCTCAGCTGACAACTAAGAATATCAATGACGAAATGTATTCTTCCCTTATGGTTACCTTCGACTTCATGGCATGGGTTCACCATATTTACGCCATGTCTAGTAGGCTCGTTTCGTCAGAGAGGTCCATTCCTTTCCGCACTTTCTATTTTAACGATCCTTGGATACTACCTTCCTCAACGATATCTTGTGAAGGTAAGTCACTTTCTGGCATGTCCATGCCACTATCAACAACAGAGATTGTGTATCAAGTTGATCTTGACTCTTCCACCGATCTGGATCCTATTACCTCGCAGACGAACGAGGACGATCCTATCTTGGAGCTCACGTGGGACACTTCGTCGTCTTTTTCACATGACTACCTCAATGAGACTTTTCCTTCAGATGAAGCTATCATTGAAGCCATGATTGGTTCTGAAAAACCTTGAGATGATATGCATCATCGCTCTTATTTTCTCCCAGGGCTTGCTAGAATCGAACAAGATGACTTTAGATCTACTTTGAACAAGATAGTCAGTCACGTCAAATTTCCACTTGATACGCACAACATTTATGTCGAAGGAAACATGGCAAGTATCTCCCCTACCATCACGATCAATATCTTTCATACCCCTGGCAAGTTTGAAAATGTACACATCGGTGCATATTGTTCGCCAGAAGAAATCTTGATCTACATCGAACTCTTCAAGGAATTCTGATATGTATTTGCTTGGTCATATGAAGAGTTTCCATGAATCGACCCTTGAATTGTCAAACATGAGATTACAACTTACCCAGATGCTAAGCATGTTCGGCAATGTCTTAGAGCTGTCAATCCCTAGAAGGCCCATTCTATTAAGGCAGAGGTAGAAAATATACTTAATGCTGGCTTTATCTACCCGGTTCCCTTTACTGAATGGGTATCCAATCCTATTCCTATTAATAAAAAGCAAGGAACCATCCATGAGTGCATGGATTTTCATGACCTGAACAAGGCCTGTCCTAAAGAAAAATTCCCAAAACCCTTCATCGATCATATTCTCGATGAGTGTGCGAGAAGTGAAGTTTTTTCTTTTATTGATGGATTTTTCAAGGTATAACTAAATTTAGATTCAACCTGAGGACCAACACAAGATGCCATTTATTTTTTCTTGGGGTACTTTCACATACCGAAAGATTCCTTTCGGCCTTAAAAATGCCAGAACAACCTTCCAATGTGCTATGACCTTTGCATTTCATGAACTCAAGAATATAGTCAAAGCCTATATTGACAATCTTGCTACTCATTCACGTAAGAGAGTGGATCACCCTAAGCACATTCAGCTAGTATTTGAAATATGTCACCATTATCGCATCCGGTTGAACCCTCATAAATGAATCTTTTGCGTTAGTTCAGGTTGTGTTTTAGGATTTTTATTCTCTGATACTAGGATAATGGTAGATCCATTAAAGGTTGAGGCAATACTTAGATTTCCTCCCTCGCGCACTATTTGACAACATGAAGGTTTACAGGGGAAAGATAACTTTTTGCGTTGGTTTATAGTGAACTATGCCAATATTACTAAGGGTTTCATGCATCTCTTGAAGAAGGACACCCCTTTTATATGGGATGAGAAAGCCCAGGAATCCTTCAATACTTTGAAGAAAGCCTCGTTATCGATGCCTATGTTGAAGTCTCCTGACTACAATAGAGATTACTTGCTTTATGTCGCTGCATCTGAAGAGATGATTGGTATGGTCTTGGTTTAGGAGGATGATGAGATCCGTGAGCATTTCATTTACTATCTCAGTTGAAACTTAGTTGGTCCTGAACTCAAATATTCTCACGTTGAAAAGATAGCTTTGGCTACCATTCACACATTCCAATGGTTACAAAATTATATATTTATTTGCAAAACTACTGTGGTTGCCGATGTCAATCCATTTCAATACGTCCTTACTAGGTGTATTATAGGGAGAAAGTACAAAAAATGGATTGTCATCCTACAAGAGTTTGATATTGATTTCCCTTCTGCGAAATCCAATAAATCACTAGTGTTTGCATAGTTAATATCTAAATTCCCACAATTATGCGAGGATGTTATTCATGTTGATTCATTTTCGGATGAACACATTTTCCTTGTCTCATCGTCAGACCCCTGGTATGGAGATGTTGTTCTCTATATTCAAACTTTGAAGTTCCCTCAGCATCTCTCACGAGATGACCGATGACGTATACGATACCAAGATAAGAACTATCTTATTGTCAAAGACACTCTGTATCGTCGAGGAGTAGACAATATTGCGTTGTTTTTTAACTCATGAAGAAGCTGAGTCTATTCTAAATGACTACCACAGTGGGGCGTGTGGTGGTCATCTATCCGAGCTTGAGACAACCCATAAAATTTTGCGAGCCGGTTATTTTTGGAAGTCTATCTTTAAATATTGTGTTGAAGCGGTTAAGAAGTTTCACCCTTGCCAGGTGTTCACTTGGAAATTGCACTCGCATCCAAACCCTGTCCATCCAGTCATTACTATCATTCCCTTTACCAAGTGGGGGGTGGACTTTGTGGATTGCAACCCAACTTTGGTTGGGGGGAATCAACACATTATCGTGGCCATAGACTACTTTACTAAGTGGGTCAAGGCCATGCCTATAGTTAAATCTGACAGGAAGACTTTCGCCTTCTTCGTATTCAATCAAATTATAGCCAGGTTCGAAATCCTGAGTGAGATTATAATTGATCATGGAAGTCACTTTTAGAATGAAATGGTGGAATAACTAGCATCTAAGATAGGGTTTAAGCATGGTCATTCTTCCCCTTACTACCCCCAGGAAAATGGAAAAGTAGAGGCCGTGAACAAGTCTCTCAAGACCATTTTGTAGAAAATTGTTAGCTAGAGAAAGTCTAATTGAGATATCATGATATATCCTGCACTCTGGGAATATCGAACCTCGGTCAAGACCGCCACTGGTTTTTATCCTTTCCAGTTAGTACATGGTGTGGACTTTATCTTACCTATTGAATGTGAAATCCCTTGTCTTATATTGGCATTTGCGCTCCTACCCGACACTTCCGATATCGAACGACGCCTCGTACAACTAGAGAGCCTAGATGAGAAGCATCGAGACACCTCTACGACTATCGAAGTGAATAAAATATGTGTCAAGGTCCAGTATGATAATTATTTCTGTCCTTAGTTGTATGTTGAGGGTGACTTGGTCCTTTTATATGATCAAGCCAAAGAACCACTGGGGGAAAGCAAGTTCAAACCCATGTGGCACGGTCCCTATATCATGCTACATGTCTTAGAAAAAGGAGCCTATGAATTAGAATATTATGAAGGGAACATGTTGGCTGAGCCCAGGAATGGGATCCATTTGAAAATATATTACGCTTGAGCCCCAAGCTTAGGCACCACTCTTTGTATACTAATGTGATTTAGTGTATATATCTTTTCCATTTATTTTTATATTCAACTTGCTTATCGATTTTTCCCTTGGTTGGTAGATGCCAACAAAGTCTTTGGTCTACTTAGGATTCATAGATGGGGCCATTCGTCACACATAGAACTTGGATTCTACCACTTGGGTTTTTTACTCACCCGAGGGTCTACTGGTGTCTTGAGGTGGCATATGACTAGGGCCATCCACAAATAATGTGGCCGATTATAGCGTCGTTATAGAAATTTTGTGTGATGTCATTTCACATGGTATTCACTCTTTGGAGGTTCTCTTGGAATCCAAGTTAGTAGTATGTCAGTTGAACGACAGTTACCATGTGCGTGACCCTACTTTACTCTGAAAATTCCTATGGGTACAAATTTTGGGACGACAATTTGATTTTATTACTTATCATCACATACCTAGGAGTTCTAATTATGTATCTGATGCATATGCTAAATTTGTTTTAGATTGGCATTTGTTACATAGCTAAAGAAAAGAAAAAAATATCATCAATGTACACATTGTAACATAAGTAAAGACGAAGAACCATGTTTTTATATATATTTCAAAAAATATGATGTTTATAGTACAAAATTGGGGCTAACACCCTCAATATACATATACAACCAGTCATATAATAATCATGACATCTACACTTGTGGTGCCAAATGAGTGTCATGATAGAAAACTATGGCGTTTGCGAGACACCAAAAGAGTTGCACCCAAGCACTGGGAATGCCTACCACCTATCGCTACATAGCCTTCGACAGATCCTCCACCCGAACCATCGAAATCGTTTGTGTCAAACGAGACAGGTTTCTCTACACATTTTGAAGGACACTCTCCACATCCTCTCCCACTGCCTCATATCCTTGGTGCCTTTGACGATGTCATGGAAGTACATCTAGTCATCGTGGACCTAATTATACGTCACATACATGTATAATTAGTACTTAACATTATCCAAAAATATTTTTGTTTTCCTATACAAAAATACAAAAAAATAAAATATTTAAAAAACTTTGACATACCTATGTCTCTGTAGGTAGTCCTTGGTGGTAATGGCATGTCACGATTCCCTCTGAAATTGATCCTTGCGTAAGGGTAGTCATCTAGAGAAATGAACTGTTGTCTCCACCAGAAGAAGAGGTCATTGTTTTAGAGTGTTGTCACCCTACCTCCCCCCTATTGTCTCATCACCTTGGTCCACCGTGCCATGGTTGGATCGTGAGGTCCATGCGGAATAATCTCGAATCTAGGTCCCAAGCCTGGAACGCGATCAAAGAAAAAGCTACACAAGATAGAAGTGAACCCAAAGTTCTTTCTACTAGCATGTTTTCATTCTGCCAACTGGCTCTTCATGTTAGCCAACAGTGAGGTGCACCGGTCGTACACCGTGGGTATCAAGCAATCCACTGAGTTGTAGCCCACGTACACCTAAAGTTTTAGTTTTCACCCTAAATAAATTAAAAATTGGAACCTAATTACAAAATCTAATCCACTAAAAAGAAATAGGAGAGGAAGAGGAATTACCTGGTCCAGATGGTCATCAATTCCATCACTCGTAGCTTCCGCAATTACTAGTTGACGTTCGAAGGTAATTTGGTCCAAAATCCACTATTTGGGTAAAAAATACAAATGGTATGGTAATTTTTTTTTTTTAACTATTTATAGCAAAAGTTTACCCACTTTGCATAGTTTCAGACAATATTTTGGCCTAATGGACTAATACAACAGTGGATTGAGTTGGTTTTTGTAGTTTTATCCAGGGATTCTTGCAGTTTTCAGCGCCATGTCCCTCATTCATAAATTTGGATAGGTATTTCCATTACTCAGCATATAGGATAGGTATCCATTACATCATGCACATTTGCATCATCCTATGACTTTCATTCATATGCCTTAGGTATGAACCCATTTTATAGAAACACAAAACTTTCTATCTTTATCTAGAAGTGCCATTATCGAATGGTAGAGACTTACCAAACATGAGTACCCTAGTTAGAAGAAAACCTGAAGTTCTTTTTACTACCATGTTTGCATTCTGTCAACTGGCTCTTCATGTTAGCCAGTAGTGTGGTGCACCAGTCATACACCATGGGTCTCAAGTAGTCCACTGAGTTGTAGCCCGTGTACACCTAAAGTTTTAGTTTTCACCCTAAATAGCTTAAAAATTGGAACCTAATTACAAAATCTAACCCACTGAAAAAAAAGAGGAGAGGAAGAGGAATTACCTGTTCCAAACGATCATCGATTCCATCGCACGTAGCTTCCACAATTACCAGTTGAAGTTCAAAGGTAATTTGGTCCAAAATCCACTATTTGGATAAAAAATACAAATGGTATAGTAATATTTGTTTTTTTTTACTATTTATAGCAAAATTTTACCCACTTTGCATAGTTTCAGACAATATTTTGGCCTAATGGACTAATACAACAGTGGATTGAGTTGGGTTTTGTAGTTTTATCCAGGGATTCTTACGGTTTTCAGTGCCACATCCCTCATTCGTAACTTTGGACATGCATTTCCATTACTCAACATATAGGATAGGTATCCATTACATCATGCACATTTGCATCGTCCTATGACTGTCATTCATATGCCTTAGGTATGAACCCATTTTATAGAAACACCAAACCTTCTATCTGTATCTAGAAGTGTCGTTATTGAATGGTAGAGACTTACCAAACATGGGTACCCTAGTTAGAATCTCTGCTTCATTCGGTGCCCATGCATAGATTTTATCAGTAGGACCGAGAGTCTCTTATAGATAACACATGACTTTATTTTGAATCTCATTTCTTACTCATAAACATGCTTACCTATACCTAGAGGACTCCCAAACGATTTTAATTTAATCTCTTTTCTAACTCGTTTTCAAAAAGTGAAAATATTGTTGAGTGAACTTGTCTCTTTCACACTCGTAAATTGGATTTGAAAGAATGTTTATTTGGTGCAAGTTTATCCCTTTTTCAAACCAAGTAGACTAATATTACAAAAAAGGACATTTTTGGCGTTAAGTTGTAATTGCATCTCATGCCCTTGCTTGCAGTATTGAGCATATGGCCAGTTCTTGCTTTTATGTTATAAGTCGTTTACCTCAGCAGTTTGCATCCTCAACCAAGAAGAGCCTTGTTTATATCTTTTTTAGCTTGACACCCTATGCCCAGGAAGAAACATTCCCTTGAGTATCCTTCTCCCGCATGCACCTCCTTGCATTGAGCATAGGTATGTTCAACTGCCGGAACTAGTTTTTCTTAATTGTGACACTCATTTCCTCCTCTGTATCATAGCATTCATTTAACTATGAAAAAACAAAAAAATATGGGTGGGAAGGGATTATTATCTTATATTGGCAGCAGTCATGTCACCTTTGAACATAACACAAAATTTTTGAGTGCACTTATCATCATAATTTTGGGTTCAACATGACCTTAGGAAGATGAGATCATTACATAGAGTTTACTCCTTCTACTGGTTATTCTTCCAGTCCCTATGGAGAGTTTGATTGATTCCTCCTGCATCTCAAAGTTTCATCATTGAGTCTATGCTTCTAGATTCTTCCATATGTCTCATGCTCTTGTTCAAAGGATGTCTATAAACCTATGTTATCCATTCCTCAGAACTCTTGACTTTGCATGTCAACCATACCCTCAGTCTGTCTCAGAATCACGTGAAGTTGTAGTCCTATTGTGCACCCTGGTCCTACTTTCCTCATTGGTAGGTAAAATTGAACCCAACAGTTGACATTTCATCATTGGTCACTGACGGGGTGGCTTCCCTTGTGTTCGACGAGAATACATCTATTGACACATTGGGATTTGTGCAATGTCCTTGATGCCATTAACCCTATTGGTGGTTTCCTCGCCTTCGTCAACAATTTTCCTCATTGGCTATTAATCAAAGGGTCTTTTTCATGTACCGCTCGCACTTGGCACATGCAAAAGATGCACAGGGTCATTGGTTCGTGAACATGTTCTTCGTCCAATTTCCTCCAAATCATCAAGCTCCTGGTTTGTACCTCGTACTGAATGATGAGAGATTCCTTAATGCTCTCCTTTCAGTTGGTCTCCTTCCATCGACTTAAACTCATCTATTATGGAGATGATACCTAGAGTTCTATGAGTACCTAGAGGCTTGTAGTCATTAGTGGCAGGTTCTCTCGCCATCGACAGTTGGGAATACATCAATGTCTCCCGATCAATGGATTCTTCAAGTGTTCGACCCCGAATCCTTTATTCACACTTGTAAGAATGTACTCAGTGCCTTGATACCTACTTTCATCATCGGTAGGCTGGATCACTTTTTTTAACGATATACCTCAATGATCATTAATCAAATGAAGTCTCATTGTGTTCGAACTCAACTCCTTTATTCACATATGTAGACTTTCACCTTTGGTGGATTGTGTAGAATACTTGAAAACATCAGTTTATAGTGGCATATTTCCTGAGTTGTTGCTACCTTTCATTGGACAAGTACCTGCATGACTTTAGTGATCATGTGGGAGATCAGATTGTACTCCATTGTATACATATATCTTCAATTGATTTTGAGAATGGTTTTACTGGGCCTTTTTCATGACTATGAAATCCTTTGGCATGTAGCCACCTTTGTATTTCTTATTCATGGCCATGGACAACTATTTGGTATATTTTCACATGGATCTACAATGTAATTCAAATTGGTAGCCATGTATGCAAAGTCAGTACATATTGTAATGAGAAACTAGTTCTTCCAACTAGGTCCCCATTACTCCACTTCTGGGTCTTATAATGTATTTTGGCCATCACAGATACTCCTATTACCTCACACATCAAGGGGCATATGTTATAGAAATATTTTCCTCACCCTATGAAAACTTGCATAGAGGGCCTTTTTCGATTTCCCTTTAGAGACTTGAAGCCCCTTTTTGCAAATACCAGAGCTAACAAAATTATGTTTCCACATATATGTGCCCTACCTATAGTATAACATGTGTATACAAAGGTTGCACCACTACAACCCGTGTACATCTGGATTTGTGTCCAAAATTAAAAAATTGTGTCAGGTTTCCATGTCACATCATGAGATCCATGATCCTTGACCTTCCACATACTAGAAATATTCCAACTCGACCCTTCAGTTCCACTTCAAGGCTACAAATAGGCCAAATCCGAGATATGGAAAAAAGGAGAAGAATTCAACTTTGAGAGAAAAGTTACTCTAGAGAAATTATTCACTTCATATTGAGTCTGCATCCCTTTGTCATTTTAAGTCTGAACACATTGTTCATCCCCCAAGATATTCCCTACATGATTGAGAACCTCATTGTCTCTCTTATATGAGATTTCCTTTGGTGGAGGATTGAAGTGGTGGAGGTCCAGCTGGAAGGAAATTAGTTTCTTGGTTCCGAACCGTGCCGACATAAAAGTTTCTAATTCATTCACTTCTATTGATTACAGTTTAATAGAAATACTCTTTTCTCATCCAATTAATATTTTGCGAATACTTGAATTGTTATTCCATGTGTGTATTTGTTATTAATATTGATGGATTATGGTATTGAATGTGCTAACATTATATATTATCACCATATGTTTGTGTTTCTTGGTTGTTGAGGACTAGTTGCAGGTGTATCGCTTTGGGTCAAGTGCTCAATGGTGGACTTCATCGAATGTCTGGACAAGGTAGGCCTTTCATCTTGTCTTGCTAGCATATTTTTTTATATACCATACTTGATATTAGAGTTGATTTCTGCAATCATTTCTGTATGTTGTGGTTTACCCCTAGCCATAGAGAGATTTTCCTTGTGTTATCACCGTAACATTTTTTAGACAAGATCCAAGTCTCGGGAATTTAGCAAAGCTACATTGTTGCGAAAGTTTGATAGTTTGGAGAATTGATAATTTAGAGAACCAGAACATGTCTGGCGATGTATAGACAAATGTAGTGGAGGTGCAAAAGGTATAACTCGACAGACTGTCATTTATAAAACAACCTAGATCAATTACTGGAGCCCATATTGGGTGGTAAACTTGCACGAGACTTAACCATATAAAGGTGGACCAGGGAAAACATTGTGGTTTTTAATATGGATGCGTGTTGCCTCCATAGATACGTTGGGGGGAAAGGCGGGTTTCCTGAAACCACTTTTACCAAAGCCCCGATGTCACATGTTCCTATACGTCAAATCAGACACTCGTGGGGTGCCGGTGGCGGCTGGTCAAAATCACCCCATATCACTCGTTCGATACTTCACAATCGTATAATATCAGGTGAACACCACCATATAACGAACTCGAAAGCTAATCATTTGAAATGGATTGACCAAATGTGGTAAATCAACGTACCTGTCAGTGAATTTGTCAGCGATTCATGATTGGAACTCTATAATTACTCAAGTATGAAGGCATCATTTCATCCATAAGAGGAGTAATCTCCAATTTTCTCAACTCTCTGATTTCTGTAAGAACATTTTGGTGTTTACGAAATTGGGATACATGGACCAAGCTATATCCAGTGAAACTAGTCATTCAAGCAACATGGAAGATTTACCTACGAGTAGGAAGGAAAGGGTAATTGTGCGTATATTGGAAATTAAATTCCACACAGAACCTACTATAGAATCAGGATTGGAAGTCAAGCTAAATCCCATCATGAGGGATCTAATTATCAATAGGTGAGTTGTAAAAAAGAAATGGAGCAAATGACAGAAGAAAGAAACCGTAGCTGAAACGCGGGAAAGTGTTGGAGAGAATCAACCGACCTGGTTGGATACTGTAAAGGAGGATATCACTAAGCTAAATAAAACTCTCAGGTGGAGATGAGTACATACTAGCAAGTTTTGGACAAATGGAACCTAGATACGATAAACCTGTTCCTAACGGTCCCCCTAAAATAGGGTAACAGTTATTATAAATCATGTCTCATTTGTAACTGATCTCTAATCTTAGAACGATGAGAAGACTGAACATTTTGTATTCCATGAAGAAACCTTCTCTCTATATATATATTATCTCAAGGATATAGAGAGGCATGAAAAAAAAGAGGAACCTGCCCTCTGTGAAGGAAGACCTTTGTAAATTTTTGGGGCTAGAGTGAACATATAAATGCAGAAATAGATTTTAGACTATTTATGAAACAAATTCTAACTGGTAGTGATATGGGTTTTGTTTTCCTTTCATAGTATGTGTTTCCTGTGATCCTTTATTCCATATATATTTTTCTTCTATCTAAATTGGAGAATTAAAGACCCGGAATTCATTATTTGATGCTCTTGGTTTAGCAATTTAGAATATGTTTATCTCTTCTTAACTAATTCATAATTCATTCATATAATGCTCTGATGCATTTATGTGTCCCTTCTCTTCCGATGCTATGCAAATTTCTCAGATATAAACTTAGACTCACTACCTGATTTAGCCTTTTCATATTAATAGTTTAGAAGTTTAATGAGGCATTGTTTATTCTAGACTCCATAGCCCAAATGTCATCTTCATTCCTCCAATAATTTTATAAAAAAAAACCCAAAACAAACCGAATCTAGCCACCTGATTATCAAAAATACCTAGTGACATGAGAGATCCATCTCTACATTGAGCAGGCTAGTTCCTCAGCTCTAAAGCGGGTTGAAACAATTACCTCTGCCGTTTGTCTATTTAGCCAGACAAAATTTAAAGAGTGCTAACATTCTAGCATCGTTGCCAAGGACGAAATTAAAAAATTTTCCTTGGGAAGAATGACATGGTTGAGTTCTAAGGTCTAAGAGTAGCAGACACTTAGGCACATATTGGCTGTATTCCTTCTCTGGCGACTCCACACATCAAAAAATTAGTTTGAAGGTGATTCCACTGGTAAAAGAATCCATAAATTTGAATTTTCAATGGCGACTCCACTCTCAATGCAGAATCCATCTTCCAAAACATTATTGGCGAATCCACTCAAGTTTCAAATGTAATTCAAAGACTCCACTGAGAAATGAGATCCCTTGACAGAGGTATGAAAAGGCATTATGGAAGAAAGCATGTACTTAAGATTGGATTTTTTCCAAGGCATTTTATTGTTTGTTATAGGCTGCCTCTACTTTTTCTTTGAACATTCCAAACAAATGTTTCTTTACTTGCTGCATTCTAATGATGATCATGAAAAACTTGAAATCATTTATCCTCCTCTTAAAGTTGCACATGCATACCCCCACCGTATCAATGATTTCGATAAGAGTTTTATAACTGGGCCATGTGATGACCATGACCAAGTCGGTAAAACCCATAAAGCCAAGACCAATGTCTCTCCCCCTGTTCCTAGTCCAATGTCCTCCAGAGCCCAACACAGATACATACCCCTGAAACTACCCCAATTCCTCCACGATTTCCCTCCAAATCACCATGAATATATACCTGTGTTTGATGGAGAAACTAATGTCATCTCAGCTGAAAAAGCACATCCAAGGGTTTGAGCATTTTATAGATTTATTTGAGATTAACCATGACGATGTTTGTATGAGAGCCTTCTCTCAATCCTTTAAAGGGGACACGAAAGACTAGTTTAGACATTTGCAACCAGATACAATTAGCTCATGGGAGGAATTGAATAATGTTTTCTTAAAGTTTTGGGGAAAGAATAAATCTTTGGAGCTACAACTTGCAAAGTTCTATGCCTTGAAATGGAAGAACAACGAAGCTATCTCTATATTCAGTAGAAGGTTTTCTAGTATTTACTACAAATTGCCTGAAGAGATTCAACCCACTGAAGCAATTGCCATGTTCAATTATACAACAACTCTTCATCCAGATTTGTCTTTCCTCCTGATGGAAAGAAGACCTAAGTCCCTACAAAAAATGTTTAATAATGCCTAGGTTATTCAACACAACATCCAGGCATGTAAACAGATCCAAAAGGAGGAGTTGGATGCTCAAAAACATGAAAATGAATATGAACAGGAAATAGTTGATTTGAATCTTAAGCATAGAATTGACAATATCATGGGCCCTCTTGAAGTCCCAAATGATTATGATCATGATAAAAATTATATTCCACTTGTTAAAAGAAAAGGTGTTGTTCTAGCTTCTGAGCCATCTCATGATAAGCAGGGAGCTGGTCATTTTGCAGACAATCAAGAGGATGAGTTTGCAAACCAGTTTGTTGAAGAAAAGATTAATGTTCCAAGTCTGTTCTTATTAGATGACATTGCATATGATGTTGATTTTCCTATATATGACAAATACAAGGATGATCGTGATATTGAAGACTCCCTTCTTCAATAGTACTGTGAGGAGAAAAATATTAGATCAACTAAAGAAAATTCTCTACCCCTATGCTTCACTACATTCAAATTGTTGAAAGAGAATTCTCAGATCATTTTTGAGGCAAGCGAATTTGTGTTGATGCAAAGTCACACCAAACCAACAAAATAGATTAACAAGATATTGTAACACTCTTCTCCGACGATTGATGACCCTATTATTTTTTTTTAGGAAGACCTTGTAGATTCAGAAATACAGTCATTGGTCAAAGACAAAGTTGAAGGTGAGCATGTACAAAAACCCAAAGAGATGGAAAAATGTACCTATGATGATATTGGGAATAATGAAGAAGGTTGTGATTCAGGTAACAAAACCTTGCCATTGTGTTTTTCCTCATTCGAACTGTTGAAACAAAATGGTGTTTCAAATCAGAAAATATCCAAGCATGAAGTCAAAAGTGAAGAAAGCATCGAGCTTACGGATAAAAACTCTCTCCCCTTATGTTTTTCCTCCTTTGAATGGTTAAGAGAAAATTATGAAATTTTAGAAAAAAATAGGGACTTCTGACTATATTCACACTAGAATTGTTTTACATGAAAAGGTTTTCATCATTAAAGAACACCAATTACACTCACATGCATTGCACGATCATCACTTGGAAGGGTATTTCAATTTAGAATTTCAATCAGATCTTAACCATCAGATTAAAGAGGAAGTCGATCAAGAAATTTGTATCAAAGGTCTTTTCCTTTCTCCTAGAACTAATGCAGATGTTCAACAATATTACCAGCAAGACAAGGTATGTCAAGGTTTCCTTTCTTCCCCTAAAAATGACGTAGTGATCCTATTTCTGAACAGTCTAGATATGGATGAAGATTTTGAAATTTGCATATGAAAACTCCAAACATCGGGGAAACCTTAGTGGAAGAATATTTCCTTTCTATCTTGATTCCTAAAAGGGAGTCATTATTTCATATGATTCAGGTTCTAGAGACACATTATACGGGAAAGGTTTACGATCATAATCTACCAACAACAGTGGATTACAATGAATCAATGTTTGCACCAGATATTTTCACGTCAGATGATGTTCTCCAGCCATGATCACTTTATGCCTAAGGAAATCCCTAATACCATACTTATCAACAACTTTGTCAGTTTTTTAGAAGTCAACGAGTTGAATCACCTAAAAAAAAAAATACATTGGAAGGAGTAAAACACAATGGTTGTTTTACACATATTTTAGAAGATCCATTTGCAATCCTATTGGAAGAAATGAACAATACAAATGTCTTTAATTTTTTGAGATTTGGATTTATGGATGAATTGCTGAATGAATTAACAGTAAGATGGATCTGGAGTAAGCTTGTGCAAAGCAGATAGACAGTGGATAAAATTCTTGCATGGTTGCATTGGAATTTTGATTTCACTTGATTGAGTATTCATTTCAGCATTTTAGGGTAGGTAGGAACGTACGAATAAGCTTGTTGGACAAGCATTTTTCAGTTTATATTTCCAGTATTGTGTACAGTCAGTTTCAACAGTATATTCAATATCCAGTTCAGAGAAGCATGCATAGTTTAGACTTCAACAGACACTAATGATATGGTAGGAGCAGGGTACATGCACATGTTTTGGGATCAACCCAATGGATCAGGCACCACATCTACAAGTTCTTTGCTACCTCACAGGGAGGATAGCACCCCCAGTTGGAGCCTATGTTATCACCGTAACATTTTTCAGACAAGATCCAAGTCTCCAGAATTTAGCAAAGCTACATCGTCGTGGAAGTTTGATAGTTTGGAGAATTGATAATTTACAGGACTGAGACATGTCTAGCGGCATATATACAAATGTAGTGGAGGCGAAAAGGTATAACTCGATAGACCATCGATTATAAAATGAACCAGATCAACGGTTGGAGCCCATATTGGGCGGTAAAATTGCACATGACTTAACCTTATAAAGGCAGACCAGGGAAACCATTTAGGTTTTTAAGATGGATGTGCATTGCCTCCAGAGATACGTCGGGGTGAAACGCGGGTTTCCTGAAACCACTTTCGCCAAGGCCTCGTTGTCACATGTTCCTATACATCAAATCAGACACTCGTGGGGTGTCGACTGGTCAAAATCACCCCATCTCACTCATTTGGTACTTCACAACCATATAATGTCAGGTGAACGCCGCCATATAACGAACACAAAAGCTAATCATTTGAAATGGATTGGTCAAACGTGGTAAATCAACGTACCTGTCAGTGAATCTGTCAGTGATTCATGATTAGAACTCTATAATTACTCAAGTATGAAGGCATCATTTCATCCATAAGTGAAGTAATCTCCAATTTTCTCAACTCTCTGATTTTTGTAAGAACGTTTCGGTGTCTATGAAATTAGGATACATGGACCAAGCTATATCCAGTGAAACCAGCCATTCAAACAACATGGAAGATTTACCTATGAGTAGGAAGGAAAGGGTAATTGTGTGTATATTGGCAACTAAATTCCACACAAAACCTGCTACAGACTTAGGATTGGAATTCAAGCTAAATCCCATCATGATGGATCTAATTATCAACATACGAGCTGTAAAAAAGAAACAGAGCAAATGACAGAAGAAAGAAACCGTAGCTGAAATGGCTGAAAGTGTTGGAGAGAATCAACTTACCTGGTTGGATACTCTAAATTTTCTCAACTCTCTGATTTTTGTAAGAACGTTTCGGTGTCTATGAAATTAGGATACATGGACCAAGCTATATCCAGTGAAACCAGCCATTCAAACAACATGGAAGATTTACCTATGAGTAGGAAGGAAAGGGTAATTGTGTGTATATTGGCAACTAAATTCCACACAAAACCTGCTACAGACTTAGGATTGGAATTCAAGCTAAATCCCATCATGATGGATCTAATTATCAACATACGAGCTGTAAAAAAGAAACAGAGCAAATGACAGAAGAAAGAAACCGTAGCTGAAATGGCTGAAAGTGTTGGAGAGAATCAACTTACCTGGTTGGATACTCTAAAGGAGGATATCGTTAATCTAAAATAAACTCTCAGGTGGAGACAAGTACATCCCAACAAGTTTTGGACAAATGGCGCCTAGATATGATAAACCTCTTCCTAATGGTCCCCCTAAAATAGGGTAACGATTATTATAAATAATTTCTCATTCGTAATTGATCTCTAATATTAGAACAATGAGAAGTATGAACGTTTTGTATTCCATGAAGAAACCTTCTCTCTAGATATATTATCTCGAGGATATAGAGAGTCATGAAGAAAAAGAGGAACCTGCCCTCTGTGCAGGAAGACCTTTGTAAATTTTTGGGGCTAGAATGAACATATAAATGCAGAAACGGATTTTGGACTCTTTATGAAACAAATTCTAACTGGCGGTGATATGGGTCTTGTTTTCCTTTCATAGTATGTGTTTCCTATGATCCTTTATTCCCTATATATTTTTATTCTGTCTAAATTTTAGAATTAAAGGCCCATAATTCATCATTTGATGCTCTTGGTTTAAAAATTTAGAATATGTTTATCTCTTTTGAACTAATTCAGAATTCATTCATATAATGATTTGATGCAGTTACGTGTCCCTTCTCTTCTGATGCCATGCAAATTTCTCAGATATAAACTCAGACTCACTACTTGATTTAGCCTTTTCCTCTTAATAGTTCGCAAGTTTGATGAACACATTGTTTATTCTAGACTCCATAGCCCAAATGTCATCTTCATTCCTCCAATCATTTTATAAAAGAAACCCCGAAACAAACCGAATCTAGCCACCTGATTATCAAAAAATACCTAGTGACACGAGAGAGCCCTCTTTGAGTTGAGCAGGCTAGTGCCTCAGCTCTAAAGAGGGTTGAAACAGTTACTCTGTCATTTGTCTATTCATCTGGACAAAATTTACAGAGTACTAACACCTCGTAACACCTCCCATGAAGGAAAACACTAATGTAAGATACATGAAGGTTTGGAGAAGAAATGAAAAACAAGAAGATAAGGTAAATAAAAACCAAGTCCCATATATCCTACTCACAAGATTTACAACAACAAAATATCATAATGAATTCACAGGCCAAGAGGAAGGTGTCAGAATCCATGCAGAGGATGAAGAGGAAGATGTTATAACTCATGAAGATGATGAAAGGAATGTCATAATAAAGAAAGAGTATGAAAAGGAAGATGTCTCCATAGACAAAGAGTTAGATTACTCTACATCATATCGGGTATTGTTTTGAGCCATCTAGCTTGGAGACTCCTAGTAAATATGAATATTGAACAAGGGGAGTCCATGCAGTAGATAAAATAGATTAGAGAACCATCCTTTAAGAAGTTTGAAGTGTTTTCAATGATATATTTAGAGTAGTCAGATAACAGAAGTACATAATGATAGATTGATTAATTGAGAAGAAAATTTCCCATGTAGATATCAAAGGAATACCATTGACACACTTTCCAAGCAGGGATATATTCATGACATGTTTGAGGATGTATTGCAAATCAATGTACATATTTGATTCATATTGAGAAACAAGAATATGTGATGATCATTTGCAGTAGAGAATCCTTCATAATAGTATAGTGACAGATGGTTTATCATTGTGGATAGTTGAGTAGCAGAGTTATGGACAGCTTGTGACATATGGACATATTTGGATTCATGAGATTCTTATCAAGTATAAAAGACATGGGTCATAGAAGATGAAAAACAATGGATTGAAAATTGGAATCATCAACAAAAGGAAATCATTGAACAATATGGTCAAGTGAACATGAGAAGTAAATGAATAAATCAAGTGATCTGGGAGGATCTCCACACATGGGAAGGACTTTTACTTTTCTCACCATGTCGAGTTGAAATTGGTGACAAAGTGGTGAAAGGGTCAACTTATATGTTTTTGAGTTTTATTTTCTCATGCATTAGTGCTTTGTGAGAAAAAGGTCTCATGCATTTCTTGTATGCTTTTATGATATGCTCATGCATTTAACTATGCTTTATGAGCTTTTGGAAAAACTCATACATTATTATTCACTTTTGATGTAAAATGATTAATACTTGTGAGGGAAATTAGACACGTATTTATCATTAAATTATAATTTTGGAAATAGGTTTTTATGTGAGAAACCACCTCGCACCAATTTTCCATTATTCTCAATTATAGGTTGAGAGAATAAAGGGCTTGGTTGAAGAGTCTTTGGGTGGTTTTGAGACTTTTCCCATTATGTGCTTGAAGATAGTTTGAGATCCTACTTTTATGGATCTTGTTTTTCCTCTTTTGTAATTAGGTCCTATTATTGTGGATCTAGGAATTACTGCTCTTTTTTTAAGAGTGAGTGAGGAAAAACTATATAATTCCTTATGTGAGCCATATTCAGGGAGAAGGGGAGAGTAATTAAGAATTAATAAGTGGAGTTAGAGAGCCATAGTGCTACTACTTCTAAGAATTGAGAGACTTATTCATGTAAGGAATTATCCTGCTTGATGTATGGAGAGATATGAGTGTGAGTAGTCTTCTCGAATCTTCATTTAAGGAGAAGTCATCTCTTATGTTATCACTTATGAGAAGGTCCCAACATCTTTTGAAGAAGGAATGAAAGTGATCTGTATTCCAATTGAAGCGAGTCTGAAGACGTAGCCTAGGAGAGACGAACTCTGTTACCAACATCAATTGTCTATTTCTTGTCTTTTCATATGCTTATTCCATTTTGAGTTCATTTGTGTTATGTATTATTGTTTAAAAGCATGGTTAATAATGGAATAATATGTCCTTTAATCCTTATGCAAATAATTCGTCAGAAAACGATTCTCGATTGAAAACTTGTGTAGAGAAAGTACTCACCCGTTTTCAGATCAAGTGGTATTAGACCAGGTTGACTGCTTTGCAGAATGGGGAAAGGAGTGAATCGAGCATAAAAAATTCAAGAATTAGAAGAGATAAATCACAACATTCAAGTTGAAAACGCAGAGTTGAGGAGACTTTTGCAGGTTGCAGAAGAAGAGAAGCAAGAGCTTCAAGAGAGATCTCAGCTTCACGTAGAATTCCTCAACGAAATTATTGAAGAATTGTAGATTGAATTGCAAGCCAAGGATGATCTCTTGGCTAAGTTTCAACATGGTTAATGAATGGAGGACAAAGATCCTTCTACCGTGGATACACAAACTCAAACCGAGGTATATGGTGTTTCTTCATGTTCAATTTCTTCTCAGTATGAAATTAACGTGGGAAGGAATCTCCTCAGGAAGATGGGATATAGAGGAGGTGGACTTGGCATTCATGGCCAAGGATTCACTCAACCATTAGACATGGTACAAATACCACGATTTCCAGGTTTGGGATACGGTCAAGAGGATATTGAAGAGTGCTCAAAGTCCGCTGAAGCAAGAGCCACTTAAAAAATTATTTCTACATCATTAGATATGAGAGGAGTTAGATCATCTAGTCCTAGTCCTCATCAGATCTACATCAAGGACAATTCAGGAAGGTATGAAAGTCATTCAAATTATTTTCTTGAATGTAAGAAAAATGATTTCTGCATTACATCTTCTAACCATGATGTAACTAAGCATAAAATGAATAAATTTTGGGTTAAGAAGATAGATGTGTCCACTGGAAGTGAGACAAAGAAAAGGGAACCTCTTTCACATCCTCATGGTAAGGAGATTCTATTAAAGGGAAAACAAAGAAATTATATCAACCATTGTAATCTAAGTGGTCATTGGGAGAAGAAGTGTTGGAATATTAATTCCGAGATTTGTCACACACCAAGCAAGAAATATGGGGAAGCATCCACCAAGAGAGAGGTTGCACAAAGGGTGATGGAACATGTGGTCAATGTTCCTTCACTAGTCCCTGAAGGAAATCAATTACAAGAAGAGGGAACCTTTGATTGGTTGGGTAAGAAATGGTTATCATTTCTCCAAAATTAAAATTTGTTGTGTTAGAAAGAATATAGATCTAAGATGTAAGGAATGAGATGATAAATTTCCAGGAACAGTCTAAAGGCACCAGAGTTTGTTGTACAAAATGATCAAGGAGAAGCATGCAGATATTTCAAGGGACAAAAATTATCATGTTGGTGAATGTTTCTGTGATCATTACTCTTGCGGACTCGTTCTTGGAGAAAAATAATGTCCCTATGTCACATCAATGTAGAAATGAAGCCTGCAAGACGATTGAAAAGGCATTGGGGTACAACATGCCAACCCTTTGCATCACTGAAGAGGAGCTTACTGGAATTTGATGTGTTAAATGATTTCCTTGTTCTACTACAATATATATTCTGCATATATGTCACATGAAAAACGTGGTTGCTACATATAAATATCAGTGCCAAGAGAGCGATGGTCAAAATTTCTCTAATGGCGGCCATTGCTATCAGGAGAAACTGCCGATAGATGAAGCCACATGCCATTAGAGTGTAAGCTACAAAAGAAGAGGTAAAGTAGCAGACACGATGGGTATGAGACTTCTGACAAACTGGAAAAGTTTGAATGAACCATGCTTGTGTACACCATGGCTCTGGGTACATATAACATCACCCTTTTGCGTGTGGTTATTCTCATCAGGAAATGCGATCTGAAACCCATAAATATTATTTTACTGTGTTGTGGAAGGACATGATAATGAAGGTCAATCCACGTCCACCAGTGTCAGAAGGAGGATGCACAATGGAGAAAACAAAGGAGGAAAACATATGGTTGTTTTTCATCTGCACGGGAATTGGATACAACGCACGGCCTAGCATGAATTCCGATTGGTTTGTAAATATGAGCACATATTTGGAGTTGATGAATGAAGCCCCCGCCTCCAAGATCAATTCCGTTCCATTGAATCCGTCAAAGATGAAATTGGTAGGTCGGTGAGCCTCTTCCTGTGCACGAAAAAGTGGTATGACGATGTAGATGAAGGCTATGAGGAGGAGTTTGTGCCATGGAGTAAAAGACCATGATTTCCAAAATCAAAGTATGCATTCCTCATGTTGAAACACATTTCACCTCTGAATCATGGAAGTGGTCCACA
>SNQJ01S0123800.1:1942-15496 GCA_010110895.2 Picea sitchensis
TGAGCTTATAGTATTTATGAACTTCTGTCGGGAGGAAAACTCTGACGCACCCACCATTCACATCGTTGATCAAGCATTTCTTCCCATCTATGTGGTCAATGAGCTACTTTAGGACCTCTATGCAAGGGAAAACGGGGGTTCTGCTCACCACCATGTGTAAATACGACCGCTAGATGTTGTGGAACACTTGGTCATCGAGCACCCTTACATCCGGGTCATTGTGTGGGATATACTTCGGGAATTAATATTGGTTGATTACATTGAAGAGATCCCCCCACTGTGGGAGTGCTACCTTGGATACGGTGCTTGCCTCTGTATTGCCAAAGGCCGGAGGCTGGACGAAAAATTTCTTTGTTGTTGTTTTGACGACAAGCTCCGCCCTAGGGGCGTATTCCAACTTCCTCACAGTCCCCAGAGAAGAACCGTCCCCTATCTCTGGTTCTTTCATCTTTGGTTCTCTCGATGAGCATCCAGTGGTTGGATTTCTCAGTGAAATTCTTTCTGCAACTATAGCGGAGTTTAGAGACTGTGTAAGAAACCATATGGACATATATAAATTATAACCAACAAATTGACAAGATTGGATAAATACCTCTGAAGCTTGTTAAACTTGGTTTTCATAATTGAGAGGGTCAGTACAGTATCGAGTTGCTCTCTCTACTCCTTTGGATGCTCTGTAATTGACTTTCGCGCAGAATGAATTAGTTCACAATGGTTCTAGAGATTTAAATAGGGAATATATTATCGTGTTGCATCAACCATTCAATTCGGGTTATGAGTGAAATCTCAACAAATATGTCATCGGATCTTTAGAGGATTTTAAACTTAAATTCATCGTGGGTTTATGACGAAGGCGTGAGTGGTAATGTGGTCTATCAGAGATTTCAAAATGTTGTTGTCTAATAGACGCACGGGGTAGAAACTAATGCGGGATCGGGCATTAACCGATTCCTTAAATGCCCAAAATCCGATCGTATCTAATGCCGCAAATGTCCCATCGTTCTGCTCTTTCAGCTGGTGGATCAGGGGTCGAAAATGTGTTGTAAACATTTTCGTTGATATCCTCCTGCATAAGCTCCGATGTCGATCGATCTTACTGTACAGTGTTGACGCGACAAAGTTGACTCGGAGGTGTGACTAGGACTTAGGGAACCAAAAATGACTCGGGATAGAGCTAGATCATACAACCCTTTTAATTGGTAATGACACATGGTGTTCGAGACCAGTAACTTAATTCGCTCATGTTAATCGGATTCGAGACTCTCTTTAAGACATTCATTCTAAAACCAAATCCTAACTTGTCGATGCCGAAAAAGTGTCAAGGATCGACGATCGACGATAAACCTACCCAAGTGCCCTCGGATCGGCTCCCTCGAAAAKTCCCGATGCCGAATACSCATCGAGGATCGATGATTGGAGATAACTTTATCGCGGTCGAAATGTTTGTTGCGATCCTTCTGGATTTTCCCYGATCCCAATAAAGCGCACTAGGCATCGACTATTTCTCGAACCTCTATAYGAATAACTTACACAAACCAAAATCACCTTATGTCAATGCTGATGAGGATCGACAATCGGTGACTATTGTTTTCTGTGTGGTTCCTTTACTTGCTTGAATTATTTYCGACGCTAAACCTGAGCGCGTTAGGTGCAGTGTTTGGCTATCGATTCTTAATTTAGGTGTTCAGGTATTTTAGTCATGAGGTTTCATAAGTTCAAACAGACCTGAATAGGTGATAAGAGTCAYGAAAAAATCAAAGATAAAACATTTCCCAAGATGAAGTCGAGTTAGATAGTGCAKAAAACCAAGTGGTACCCAAAAAGTGAAAAAAATTGGTAAGGCTTTTTAGGGTGTATTGAGTGCTCAACGGGACCCAAAAACCAAAAATGGGGATGTGTGATCTGAAATGGATCAAGTTCCAAGTTTGGTTCTAAAAAGGATAAAAAAATCAAGTTGGATAAGTATTTAGATAGGTTGGATAAGAGACTAAGATTTTTAGTTCAAAGGGATGAAGTTGGTGTGACCGATGGCTTTATGGGTTAATACACTTTGAGAATTTCGAACAAGGTAAAGAAGTATGAAAATGGAGTCAATATGAGAGATTTATGACATCAATAAATTGTGTGTGTGTGTGTGTGTGTGTGTGTGTAACATAGTGAATTATACAAATAGCTACATTATATATTCTAGTTTTGGGCAGATGTGTAATGTTCGTCCATTCATAATGGGACCATAGTAGCCCTGAGTGGAAGCTCCATGAATAAAGGGGCCATCATAGCATGAATTGGAAGCCATGATAATATTGAGTGACCAAGGTTGATATTATCTTGAAAGAGAAAAAATAGTTATGCCTCAGAGAGTAAATTAAAGACATTTAATGTAAATTTGACTAGTGGTTAAAATAATCAGCTAACTATTTAATTGAATTAACAAACAAGGAACTTAATAGGTTGATTTAGTCAAGGTTGATACCTCTAATCATATTTAACCAAGTCTTTGAACAACTCTATAAAAGAGAAAAGAGATAAAATAGACACATAATTCAATAAATTTACAATCTCGCAAAGGCATATACAATCTAGATAATTTTTTCTAATATGGTCAAAGAGAATTATTCATCATCACAGTGTGCTCAACAATCTAGGTGGGAAAGAAAAACCACAATAAGTTGAATGGCCAAGAAGCCTCTGTAATGTATTCAATTTAGTTCATTTTGACCGCACAACAATCTCAATGTGGATAGTGTTTTAAAATATTGTAGTCCCTTTAGAACAATAACATTAAGCATTTGATTGTTGGAGTTTTCTTCCTCACTTGAGGTTTTGATCTCTAGGGTAAATTTATTGTGTATTGCTGTGTTTGATTGTCTTATTGCTTTGTTTCTTTCAAAATTGTTCATTGGCATTCCACAGTTTAAGTTTTATTAATAGTAAGAATGGAAAAGTTTATGTATGTATGGGAATAAAAGTGAATAATAACAACAACAATTTAAAACAACATTAAAATTTTACAAATTAAGATATGTTTTAACGAATGATTTAAAGGTACAACATCAACATTTCACTAAATCAAATCCTACTTAGCAAGAGGAAAAAGCCTTCAACTTTGTCCCTCCAAAGAAGAAGACAAACCAAAGCCTTGAGATTTATTGGATAAATGAATTGGTAATAGTTCCATTTATCCAGTGTTCCTTCGTGCACCCTCAGCGGGCGATGAGGGAAGGAGAGTGAAGGCTTTTCTAGATGAGAACTCACAACACCGCGTTYAGTTAGATGAATAGGTTACAAAAAAAGAGAAACTTTGACATGAGCCATGAAYATTTTTGAGTGAACTTGAATCAAGTGTTAGTTTGGGTCCCATCTATTAACTAGCTACTAGCTATAGAGGGTCTCATTRAAAATGGGCCTAGAGTAAGCGAAATATAAAAATGATGTCTAAAACATAAGCACCATGTAAAGAAGGTCATGACACATTGGATGAAATGAAATTTAACTTTGATGATTCACAAATAAACAACAATACCATGATTAAAACAAGGTGTTTAATATCAAAATTCTTGCAACTTTTTCCAAAGAATAAGGTAAAAGAAAAACTTATACATAAAATATAACTAATACAAAATGAAAACAATTGATTATAAATAATACCATGATTAAAACAAGGTACTTAATATCAAAATTCTTGTAACTTTTTCCAAAGAATAAGGTAAAGGAAAAACTTATACATAAAATATAACTAATACAAAATGAAAACAATTGATTATGAATACAATCTCAAATAGGCAAGAATTTGCTAATACAGAAATAAAGTAGAAAATATTGACTTATACAGGAGATTGTTGATAAGATTAGAACTACTAAGGTTGAAAAAAATACAATGTCAAATAGGCAAGAATTTGCTAAGACAAAAATAAAGTAGAAAATATTTACTTATTATACAGGGGGATTGCTGATAAGATTAGAACTACTAAAGAAATAAAATAAAAAAATCATCGAAAAATGAGAAAAAGAGATATAAAAGAGGTTAAAGATTGGGTTAAAAGAAAAATTAAAAAAGGTTGATAAAATAAAGGGCTTTTCAAAATTTGAACAACCTACTATGTGACACAAGCGGAATTCATATAAAGAAAAGTTGTAAAGGAGAATATTTACTTGTTTCTCCTTGCATTTATAGATAAGAACAAGGCCATGTACTAAAGGACAAATGATAAGGTATGTCATGTGCTTGAACTTCATGTTTATACTCTTCAGGTTTTGTTAGTCGTGGAAGCCCTTCAAATTTATAAAAATATTTGTAATAGATTAAGCACTTAACATGTATAAATATGCATATACAAGAACTAAGTATGTAGATAGGTTGGATAAGGGATTTAGATTTATAGTTTAAAGCGTTAAAGTTGGTGTGACCGATGGCTTTATGGGTTAATGCATTTTGAGAAATTTTGAACAAGGTAAAGAAGTGTGAAAATGGAGTTAGTATGAGAGATATATGGATTTATATGTATGTATGTGAATTATACAAATAGCTATATTATATAAGTTAGTTTTGGGTATATGTGTAATGTTTGTTTATTCATAATGGATCATAGTAGTTATGAGAGAAGCTCCATGAATAGATGGATCAACATAGGGTGAATTGGAAGTTATGGAAATATTTAGTGACTAAAATTGACATTATCTTGCAAGAGACAAATTAGTTATGCTTTGGAGAGTAAATTAAGGATATTTAATGTATTTTTGATTAGTGGTTATATTAATCAAATAAGTATTTAATAGAATTAACAAATAAGGAACTTAATGGGTTGATTTAGTCAAAGTTCATACCTTTAATTATATTAAACCAAGTATGTATATATGTATGTAACATAGTGAATTATACAAATAACTACATTATATAGGTAAGTTCTAGGTATATGTGTAATGTTCACCCATTCATAATGGGACCATAGTAGCTCTGAGTGGAAGCTCCATGAATAGAGGGACCGACATAGCATGAATTGGAAGCTATGATAGTATTGAGTGACCAAAGTTGATATTATCTTGCAAGAGACAAATTAGTTATGCATTGGAGAATAAATTAAGCACATTTAATGTAAATTTGACTAGTGGCTATAATAATCAACTAATTATTTAATATAATTAACAAACAAGGCACTTGATGGGTTGATTTAGTCAAGGTTGATACATTTGATCATATTTAACCAAGTCTTTTAACAACTCAATAAAAGAGAAAATAGATAAAATAGAAGAAACACAATTTTAGAAATGTACAATCTAGCAAAGGCATATACAATCCAAATAATTTTTTAATATGGTCGAAGAAAATTATTCATCATCACAGTGTGCTCAACAATATAGGTGGGATAAAAAAAAACATAGTAAGTTGAATGGTCAAGAAGCCTCTATAATGTATTCAATTTAATTCATTTTGACCACACAACAGTGTTAATGTCGACAATCTTTCAAAATATTGTAGATCCTTTAGAGCAATACAATAAAACATTTGATTATTGGAGTTTTTTCCCTCACTTGAAGTTTTCATCTTCAGGGTAAATTTATTGTGCATTTATGTGTTTGATTGTCTTATTGATTTATTTATTTTCAAAATTGTTCATTATTATTCCTTTATTTAAGTTTTGTTAATTGTTATAGAATAACAAAATTTATGTATGTATGGGTATAAAAGTAAATGATAACAATAACAATTTAAAACACCATTAAAATTTTACAAATTAAGATATGTTTTAATAAATGATTTAAAAGTACAATATCAACATTTTACTAAAACAAATTTTATCTTGCAGAAAGAAAAAGCCTTCAACTTTGATGTGAGCCATGAATCTTTTAAGTGAATTTCAATCAAATGTTAATTTAAGTCCAATCTATCAACTAACTACAAGATATAGAGGGTGAAATAGAATATGATTATCAACTAACTACAAAACACAGAGGGTCTCATTGAAAATGAGTCTAAAGTAAATGAAATAGAAATATGATATCTAAAACATAAACACCATGTAAAAAAACAAAAAAGTATATTATGATGTCACATTGGATGGTGGGGAATTTGAGTATGAGAATGGATGGTGGGGAATTTGAGTATGGTGATTCTCAAGTAGACAATAATACCATGACTAAAAGAGTGGTTATTTTCAAAATTCTTGTAACTTCTCAAAGAAAGGGTGAAGGAAAACCTTATACATTATACATGTTTAAACACATAAAACTTTATGATTTTGATTTTTACAAAGTGAAACCATGTGATTATGAATACAATTGCAAAGAAGTAAGGATTTGCTAAGAGGGAAATAAAAAGTTTTTCTTGTAAAATGGACGGTTGATTGGAAGAATTAATGAAGAAAATAAAAATAAAATGTTAAAAAAAATTAAAAAGTGAAAAAAATGGTTAAAAGTGAGGTGAAAAGAAAAGAAAATTAAGATGAAGTGAAAAAACAAATTAATGATAAAAAAGAAAAAAATTATATATACATTTATATAATCAACACAAAAGAAACTAAGTGAACAATATTAAGAGCATGACAAAGGTAATTTGAAAAGGAAAATAAGGATTTGAGCAAAAAATAAAACGAGACATCCTTGAGGTGTAGGGTAGTTAGTGATGGAATGTATTATTAAGACACTATGTTATGTGAAGTAATCGGTTCAAAACCCCAACTTACCTTGTGTGTAGAAGTCAAATAACACGACCCCATGTCATACAAATATATTCCCAACTAGTTATCGATTCCACAAATCAAAATTAATTAATTAATTAATTAAAACTAAACATTATAACTACACGAACATCTAACCCACTCTACTGGATTTTAAGAACTTTTCAGAATTTGAGCAACCTACTATGTGACACAAGGGGAATTCAAATCAAGAAAAGTTCAACTTGGCAAGAGAATATTGAACAAGGCCATGTGCTAAAGAACAAATGATAAGGTATGCCATGTGTTAGACCTTCATGTTTATACTCATGTTTTGTTAGTCGTGGAAGCCAAGGGATGGGAATTATGTGTTGTTAATGACACTAACCATCGTCGAGAAGATATTTGAATATCTCGTTTCATTAGTCGTGGAAGCCAAGGAATGAGAATTATGTGTTGTTAATGACACTCACCATAATAGAAGATATTTGAATATCTCGTTTCATTAGTCGTGGAAGCCAAGGAATGAGAATTATGTGTTGTTAATGACACTCACCATAATAGTCGAGAAGATATTTGAATATCTCATTTCAATAATATAGGTTGTTATGGGTCATGGATGTGCGAAGGTTATTATGAAATATATAGTAGAAGTTGAAACAATATCTAAGACGTATATATAAAAATTAAAACATAAATTATTATTAGACACAATCATAGGAATGTAGCAAGAGATACCTATGTCAGCATATAATTAGAAAAATATATTTGAGTATAATTATAGAATATTGATTATATAGATATTTAAATATAAGAGTAAATTAATTTAATAGTAAAATGATTTTTTTAGTATATATTTGATAAGAATTTGGTAAAAAAATTGAATATTATTAGAGTTATTTCATGATCCAAGTTCTATGTATGGTGGAACAATGACTCTAGGGTCTTTACCGAATTCTGAGTCGGCCGAGATCATTGAAAATTTGATTGAAGCCCTAAATTAATGGGATCATTGACTTCCTTTATGATTGATTTCAACAATAAGAGAGAAGTTTGCTACAAAATTAGACGCCTCCTTAAATATATGCATTAGCATTGACCTATACCACATAAAAAAAAAATGATCGACATTTAAAACAAGCAAACCCGTRGAACCAATTTCAAATTTTATAAATATGTAACTATAAAAAAAATAAAAATAGTATAAATGTTCAAATTACAATAGAAATTGTAGGATACCATCTCTAAGCAACTCATAAGTATAAACTAAACTTTAGTGGTGAACCACCTTTTTAAAGATTACAATCAATAACACAATCATAGGAATGTAGCAAGAGAAATACCTATGGCAAGGACTAAGTATTTTACATGTACTTAGGAAAAATTATTTTAAGTATAATAATTGAATATTATATATATATATATATATGCTTATTCCTAGAGCTAAGTATTTAAGCATATAATTAGAAAAATATATTTGAGTATAATTATTGAATATTGATTATATAGATATTTAAATATAAGAGTAAACTAATTTAATAATAAAATGAATTTGTTAGTATAATTTTGATAAGAATTTGGTTAAAAATTTGAATATTATTAGAGTTCTTTCATGATCCAAGTTTTATGTATGGTGGAACAATGATTCTAGGGGCTTTGCCAAATTTTGAGTCGACCAAGATCATTGAAAATTGGATTGAAGCCCTAAATCAATGGGATCATTGACTTCCTTTATGGTTGATTTCAACAATAAGAGAGAAGTTTGCTACAAAATTAGACGCTTCCTTAAACATATGCATTAACATTGACCTATACCACATAAAAAAAATGTTCGACATTTAAAACAAGCAAACCCATGCAACCAATTTCAAATTTTATAAATATGTAACTATAAGGAAATAAAGATGGTATAAATGTTCAAATTACAATAGGGTTTGTATGGTACCATCTCTAATCAACTCATAAGTATAAGCTAAACTTTAGTGGTGAACCACATTTTTAAAGATTACAACCAATAAACCCAAAATATCTAGACTTTTGTTCACGAACCCAAGTTGGAGATGTGTAAGAGTACAAGAGTTATGAGTTTTAAACTACAAAACAAACTTTGGATCCAAGAGCACCTGAACAGAAGGAAGGCTATGAAGCCACTAGCAATGACAGTAAAACTGGATCTTTTGAGGGATTTTGATAGAGAAAGTTAGCTCTACTTCAAATTAATGCTAATTCATATAGCCTTCATATTGCAAATGGTAAACTAGATTATGGGTTGCTTATCCTCTATCTCTTTTGCATTATTAATTAATGGTTCAATGTTAATATTTTCACCCATGAAGAGGTCTGAGGCAAGCTTTCCCATTATCACCATTACTCATCCTATTAATAGTTGAGGATCTAAGTGGAGCCATCATGGAAACAAAGAGGACAATAAATTTAAAGGCATAAATGTAAGAAGGCTATTAATTTGACTCATTTATAATTTGAGAATGACATACTCTTATTCTATAATGGAAATGTTGGGGATACATCAAAGGTGAAGGAGATCCTAGATGCCTATAGTATAGCTATTGTAATGGAGACAAATATGTTGAAATCTTTTATATCATTTAATAGCATGGAGTATGCTCAAGAAAGACTATGCCTCTTATAGGTATTTCCCTTAAACGGTTTGGCCTACAAGTAGGGGTAAAGTACCTAAGGTTTATCTTAAAACCAAATGATTATGGCATCAAAGATTGGAGTCAATAAATAGATACGATTGAAAAGAAAATTAATATATAATGCAACTAACGACTTTCCATTGGGAGCAAGCCTTAATAAAATCATTGCTAGAAGCAATTCTAGTTTTTGTCATTCATTAGTTTTCATACCTCTAGGTGTGTTGGAGAAGGTCATAAGAAAATGATTCAAATTTATTTGGACATATAAAAAGAAATAGAATACATCCCATTGGTGAAATGTAAATTCAATGTAAAACTGATAGAGGAAAGGGGACGTGGCCTAAAAAATATCCATTTTTTTGGAAAAGGATTAGAAAATAGAAGCACATAGAGATTGATTACACATGAAAAATTGTGGAAATAGGTATCCATGAAAAAATATATTGATCCTCTCTCAATGGTAGAATGAATATGGAGTACAAAAAAAACAATTAAGAATGTATCCATAGTTTGGAAATAATTATTATTGGCTTTTCATTTGGTGGGGAACTAGCTACCTTGGAAGGTAGGAAACGAGGACCGTGTTAGAGTGAGGTCATATACTTGGGTTGGAAGTGGAAATTTATTTATCCTCTCTTGGGACCTAATTTAAACACTACAAGATGTTGGTATATTCACGTTGCCTTAGGTTGTCGACCCACTAACAACAAATCTATGGAAGAAAGGATGGAAACCAAATATATGGTTGGGCTTGGATGGGGATAGAAGTGAGTAATGGAAAGTATACACACAAATATTAGTTCAAAGTCATGTAAGAATAAGAGAAGAGGAAGATGGGATGGTTTGGACCAAAAATCCCAAGTTGGGGGAATATATTGATAAAGAAGGATACAAAGTGATGTTCTCATCAAACCACCAAGGTGACCCTATCTGATGGTGGAAGAAACTATGAAAAATAAAGCTCCAGTGGAAAAAGGGTATATATATGGATATCTTTGAGAAATAAGGTACCCATAGAGGAGGTCTTAGAAAAAATAAATGAGCGTGGTCATAGATAGTGTTCACTATGCAAACTAAAAAATGAAACAATACAACACATGTTGGTCAAATGCCCTTATACAAAAATTGTATGCATAGAGGTGGAAGGAAGATTAAGAATTATAAATGATTGGAAAGGGGGATTCAAAGAATGTCTTAAGTCATGGATTGAGAGAAGGGACCTAAATTCATGCATGGAACTACCTTTGCAGTATACTGAGGCATTTTTATTTCAAAAATAATATCATATTTAAATACAAACA
The DNA here is from genome assembly GCA_010110895.2 of Picea sitchensis. Lineage (NCBI taxonomy): Eukaryota > Viridiplantae > Streptophyta > Pinopsida > Pinales > Pinaceae > Picea > Picea sitchensis. The sequence continues at coordinate 12,557 of SNQJ01S0123800.1, forward strand.
AATCCCTAACTTCCAATACTCATCACAAGTACATGCAATATTTGAAGGATCAAAAGAGAAGATAAAGTACAACTCACAAGACAACTTGGGACATCCACATTGCAAATATGGAGCATGGGGTTTCTTTTATGGGGCTTGATAATTCCATCCAACTAAGTGTAGGGCAAGGGGTACACTATTCATTAATGACACACACGTTTTTTTAGATTAAGGAGGGTTTGGGTGTAGGGACCAACAATTATGCTAGGCTCATGTCACTAAAACTACTCCTGAAATGTGCAGTTAAAAACAACATTCAAAGTATTCAAATCACATGGGATTTAAAAGTGGTTGTTAGTTGGATGAAAGGATTATATCAAATGGAAAGTTTGGTTTTAACTGCAAAATATGAACACCTAAAGATGATGGAGGAAGTATTCAACAATATTTCTTATATGCACATTTACATGGAACTAAATACTTCAACAAATGCATTGTTAAAGGAAGGATTACAGTTGGAGGTGAGTACATAGGTGGTGTTGGAATCAAAATATGGGATCTCTCTACTAGCTATAACTTCCCTAATCTATGATATTTAACTCTTGAGACTTAAAATGACCCTTTAAAAAATATGTATTATTTAGTGAAGTCCCTAATGTGAACTCAATATGGACTGAATATAAGATCTTAAAGTAGAAATTTAACTGGTAATTTTCTTTTTATAAAAACAATTTAGTGGGAAACCATTTTTTGAATATAAGATCTTAAAGTAGAAATTTAACTGGTAATTTTCTTTTTATAAAAACAATTTAGTGGGAAACCATTTTTTAAAGAGTTGTGGATAATATAAAAAGAATGCTTATGAGCCTCTATATATCATTAGGAGTTATTATTTTGTTTGAATATAAACCCTCTTAGGTCTTGAATGCAATAAGCATATACAAAATGCAATTTCTCTCTACCTTGAAATAAAAATTATGATATTTTCTAGGAAAAAAAGAAGGGGAGAATTTTCACTGAAGAGTAGACATGAAAATACATGCATTAACACAAGAGAACCTCAATAGAAGAAAATAAGGCTCCTTAAAGAGTATACATGAGCGATCATGGACACGAGGAGTGCAAAAGGCTTAAGGATTTTTTTTCATACCTACACTATTAGAAATGGTGGGTAATAAATCAACTCTTTTTTCTTTTTCTTTTAACGGAACTTTTGTGGGATTTTATCTCTTCTTTGAAATATTTAGATAGAGGGTGGCTTAGTTGCCAATTACAATATTGGTTGGTAATCATGAGGGATTCAAATAGGTTTAAAGCCTTCTTCTTAGCAACATTCCTTGAATGGATAGCTAAACCAATTGAATTGACCCTTGGGTTAATGAAACTAACTCATATTCCAAGAACAATAGTTTTCCCTACTCAAGGTTTATTGCTAGAGGATATAAATGAACAACACCACATATGCGTGATCTCTTTAAGGTACTTTTTGTATTGGGTGCTAATTTGGTGTGTAGCTTAAGTGATCAACTCCACATCCTTGCAAAATTTATTCTTGTGTTAAGATTTGGTCATGGCTAACCCCAAAGTTAATGGGATTACATAGTCAAACAAAAATGATATCTTTGTCAATTCCAATTTTATTGTTATTATGATATATAATTAAGTCATTGGTCATTAGTAGCCCCAAAGTTAAGTGAACCACTATTGTGCTTCATTTGTTTTCCTAGGACAAAGTCATAATTTTATTTATTTCATGTAGAAACAACAAAATTATATTTAGCACGATGTTTGAAAGACACCAAAACCAAAAATGGAACTATTTATAGCTCACCATTAAAAACTAAAATAGTTCTATGAAAAAAAATTCTTTAATATCGAAAGATCTATGCAACAACTAAAAGTAAACTAACTCTACAACTTTGAAGTTTATACTAGCTTCCAAACAAGAAAACAAAAGTAAATCTAGGAATATATAGGCCTCATAACATCAAAGAGTACAAAGACCCACCAATGTCCTTTAAAGGAATAGGGGACATAACATCAAGTAAATATTAGCCTAGAAAACATTACATCATGATCAAACTCCCTTGACTCTATAACCTCTAGAAGGACTATTGGAGAATTCACAACTCTCTTTGACAATAAAATTTAGTTCACTAAATATATAGCAGCAAGAATAGTTCTCCTATATACCCAAAATCTCCTTAACCCTCCTAATGAGATGTTCTAAAGCCAAATTTAAATGCATTTTTTCATCCAAAACCTAGTTAATCACTAGCTAAGAATCCCTAAAGATCTAGATATCCTTAATGCAATTTTCCACTATAATATCCACCACAATAGCAACCTTTACCTCTACCATGTTATTGTATATTGACCCTAATACATAAGAAAAATATATTGTGTTGTTGTAAAAGAAATATGAATCCACTAACTCCACATTTCATTGGGTTGCCTTTGGAAGATTTGTAAAGAAATACCCAAGGATTAGACTTATCCATATGAACGTGCATGATATGGCTCAAGCCCTTGATTTTTATCACCTTATTTAATCCATTGAAACCATATTGTGTTGTTTGAGAGTGTCATTCAAAGAAATATATGAACTTTGGTGGATCCCCTATCCTCTAGACTTTCTTTCGCCACTATAAAGAATTTATGTTATCCTTTAAGGAGAACATTGCCTCATATCCAAGCTTGGTTGTGTAAAAACCACTAGCATAGTTTCCATACTAATTTTTTTTCCTCCTCCCTCAGGAAAATGTTGTCAATAATCAGTTTCTCAACAAATGTGCTACATGCCTCTACTTCTAAATTTTGAAAAACCAAAACTTTATACATCAAGTAGCTACCACCCTATAAAGAAAGGTTTACCCCATCCTTAACATCATATAAATTTGATCTACTGAGGGAACTAAGGGAAGCATGAATCTCCCAGGATAACTAGTAATCCCCCCCCCC
>SNQJ01S0123800.1:26489-36544 GCA_010110895.2 Picea sitchensis
AACTCAGAGCCAACACAATCGTTTATACTAATTCAGGAACAATAAAATCGTATTAAATCGGTTTAATCAAAACATAGCTATATTCGATTTTAGCAAACAAATAAACACAAACACGATAGTTTTTGCTAATTCAAAACGAAATCATTCTTGCTAATTCGAAAATAACAGAATCATTTTTGAATCTATTCAAACAAAATACAACTAATTCAGGGCAAACACAATCGACTATGCTAATTCAAACCAAATCATTCAAAAATCGATGTTGAAATAACATACCTGGGCTGTAGGAAAACGATTCGGTCAGGATAACTTTGAGTTAACAAAGGCAATAGTTGCCTCAACATTTTTGAAGACGATAGAACCCGTGGTCTTTTGCTTCTTATCATAAGCTTGTAGCCTGTGATTTTCCTTTGACAACATAGTAACCCATTCCACCAATGATTTAATTTTAGATTGCAACAGAGGAACATCCGTGTAGTAACGTTCAATCCAAGAATTGCATTGAGTACACGGTGGTTGATCGGGCCGAGCCACTACAGGTGGGGGTTCTTTTAAATTACAAGGGGTTCCACTGTGAAACTTAAATTCTGGGAAGTTAGGGTCATCCTTGAGGCACGGTGGGAGGTTGGATACATAGTCGTAGGGTTCAACAGAATAGAGACCATGTGAATACAGGTATTCCTCGGCCAAGAAATGTTCAATCTCATAATTCGAGTCCTGGCTCAAAACAATAGGCTTCTGGTCAGTGTTTCGCTTGGGCTTGTTCTGAGCACATCTAGATATCCATCGTCCATTCTTATTTCCCTTACTATTGGCATCGGTATTACCCTTGCCCTTCTTCCTTACAGGTCTCTTAAGGGTCTTAGTATTGTCTTTAGGACATGGGTCGGGCATGGTATTGGGTAGGTCAATGTTGGGGCAGTTCGAGGGTTTGACAAGGGGTAGAAGGGTAGGATGTGGCACGACAAGCCCAACCAGGGTTTCGGTGACCACAACCTTGTCCACTTGAACACATTCGGGAGTGGAAAAGCCATTCCTTGATAGGAAATCTTGCCAATTGTCACCACTAAGCCTCAAATGATGAACAATAACGATTTTGATCAAGCAGTGATGGAAGAGGCTGCTATCAAACTTCTCCCTCTTAAATCGTTTCGACATTTTATAAAGACTGTGTAGGAGGTAGTGAGGCATATTCAGAGGGAAGTCTATGAAATTCATAAGCAACCGGAGATGGTAAAGAAACACCAAACCATAACGACCTTCAAAAGTCACGAATTACTTAACAATGGCTAATAAATCATGCCACATGGGCTTGAGGGAAGTGATAGGCATACCTCTGTCACAACTGACAATTGTCCTCGATGTGAATAGGAGCGACCATGACACTTCATCCACTTTCAAATTCTTAAGCCACCTCTGCACTTTAGCTGGCAAACCCGTGGCTGAACTGAGGAATTCTTCGTCCAGTTCAAGCTGGATGTCTCCAACCTTAGCCCTTCATTCGTCGAATGTGAGGGAAAACTGTTGGGCTACCGTGAGGTTGAAACCCTCAAATTTTTGGATAGAAATCAACCAGCCACTATTCTCCAGGTCTTCACGAGCATTGTCAAATAGCAGCAACGTTTGAACGCCATTAGGTTCTATGCGCACTACAGGTGCCATGGGAGAGAACACACAGTGAGCAGGGTAAACGGACAGGGGGTTAGACAGGGTATACGCAGAACCGAAAGCTCACAGGTTTCCCCAAGACCAACAGAGGTAACCCGAGATACAAGGCAGGCATTAATGCCTAAGTGTGCGAGGGTGGTGGAACGAAACAAACCCATGCAAAACATTCATATCAAAATGTACAATCGACGACGCTATGGTGATTCAAATCACTATTGGTGTGTGTTAAAAGCAATGCAAACGACATGCCAATCAAACAACTATTGAAAACCATGATAAGTCGACTCGAATATTTGCACAAACAATAATGTTTGTATGATTTAAAACAGAACAATCATTTTGAATATAGCACCAAGGATAGAATTTATGCGTTGTATGAAACCATTGCACCAAGGGTTTAATAAGAGACAATAAAACATCAAACCACCATTGTATCAAGGACTCGATCACAATCACCAGAATACCATTGCAACACAAACTTATAAAATGAAGTCATATTAACAAAAATGCAAAGTGAGTAACGGTTTGGTGTCTTGCAAACTGTGTGACTGTCATTGAGTTATAGGTGAAATGACCATACAACAAGATTATTCGTAATAATCCAGTGACGATTTTAATGCCATCGATGTGACTTCCAACTCAAGGTTTTCACGCTTGTAGTCGTGAAAATGAAAATGAGAGGCATATATGCGAAACCAAGGATGATAGTGTCATTTAATTCAAAAGATTGCGATGAGAATCAAGGGTTCCAAAACACTTGAGTAGGCAGCTTGTAAGGAAAAGATAAAAATGCGAAATGGCTGCCAACAATGGCGACACACTGGTAGAAGCAGTTATCTCTGCCAAAAGAACAAATCCAGATTATGATAATGAGAATAATTCTAACTCAAAAACAACCAGAAAATTGTTTAAACATCATCATTAATCAAATATTCCAGATGTGCTTAAAAGATGAAAACTGATAACAGTCTTAAGACAAGCGAGTCATGATATTAAAGATAAAATCTCCAATACTATTGATAGAGCCACTTCTGCCAGCAGGCATTCATAGCCTTGACAGGGTTGCCATTTAACCCACTCTAATATCCGTATCCTGCCAAGAAGTTCCAGATCAGAATAAAGGACATTTTAAGGTCAAGAGATTTCATACTTACGAATTTTCATATACCCGACATTGCTTTGCTGCTAGCGGGCCTGTTCAGTACCCCGACGAAGTTGTCTTGGCGTCATGCATGCATTTACCCGCTGCCAGCAAACATGTTCAACATCCCGGTGGGTTTACAAGCACTTCCCACAACTCTTTTATGATTTAATTTTTTAAAGATATATAATTGAGCGGGGTGACGCTGAAAATTATGATATTTTAGACATATTTTTACAGACCTTGAAAGAATTTTTAAAACTGTCCTTCATTAAGATTCAGAGATGGTTTGTTTACAAAACCGACCTTCTAAGGAAGGGAGACATCTTCTGAGTCATTCCCTTAAGGAATAGGGACAATTTAAGAAGATAATGGATGATCGTGACAGGCTTCACTCAGAGATCGAAATCAGTTAGCTTCTTTCAAACAACAGTCTTTGCTCAACATGGCTGTAAATTTCAGAATTATATTATAATTGATGTTTAGACAATTTTTTAACAGTCATTTCAGTGAAAGAATTTATGTTTTCTTTGTCTGAACAGTTCAAAATGCAGGTATGTGTATTTCTAAAAACAAAAACTGATAAGCGCAAGGGGAAAAATCCAAACCAAAACAGTAATAGAAAAGCAGACAAAAGAAAAATATTTACACAATATACACATGGTTGTCATCAAGCGAAATATCTTTTCAGAGCTTGGCCATTCACCATATAGGTGTCTGGATGTCCCTCTAGATTCTGTAACCGGAAAGAGTTGGGACCCAATTTCTCAACAATTAAAAATGGTCCAAGCCATAAGTTCTGAAACTTCGTGTGATCTCCCTTTCCCTCATGCGGTTTGTCCCATTTCAGGACAAGGTCACCTACTTCGAAGTTCCTATCAGAGGCAGATTTGGAAACAAACCAGCTTCTGACCACTAGTTGATGTTGATCTAACTTACGTTTAGTTTGAGCTCTTACCTCTTCTAGTTTTATTAAAGTGTTAATTCGATTCTCCAAAGGGGGGTAGTCTTCTTCTTGTATATTCTGTGATAGTTGTAGTGAGGGAAGAAGAATATGTGGTGGCAGAAATGATTCTCTACCATAGATGAGAAAGAAGGGGGAGTTACCTACAACAGTTTTTGGTGTTACCCTATCATCCCAGATTGCGTTTAATAGTGCATTATGCCAATTTTTGTGATTTTCAGATACCATTCTCTTGATTATTTTAATCAAATTCTTATTTGTTGATTCTGCCAATCCATTGCCCTGAGGGTAATAGTTGGCATAATACTTCAATTTAATTCCTTTTTCTAGAGCGAACTCACACATCACAAGAGACAAAAAATAAGAAGCGTTATCGAATACTAAACAGTCAGGGATACCAAAACGAGTAATAATATTCAAATTTAAAAAGACAATTACCTGACTGGTATTCACAGTTCTTAATGTGGCAGCTTCAGACCACCTGGTGAATTAATCTGTGGCCATTATGATAAACTTATGCTACTGTGAGGATGGCGGATTGATTGGACCTATAATATCAAGACCCCACTGTTGAAAAGGGGAGTCTACTGAGACAGGTTGTAAAGGAAAGGTTGGTTTCTGTAACCGCCCTGATGCTTTTTGACAAATAATACATTTGCGACAGAAGGCATGAGTGTCTCTAAAGATTGTAGGCCAGTAATAAATATCTCTTAAGAATTTATGGGCAGTGGTGTCACCACCAAAATGCCCATCAGCTTCTCCTGCGTGCAATTCTAGTAAGACCTTTTCTGCTTCATCTTTCTCAAGACAGCGCATTAGTACTCCATCAAAATTTTGACGAAACAGAATACCATTAATCAAATGGAAGGAGGCAGATTTTAATCTTAACGCTCTTATTTTAGTGGGATCCAGGTGACGGGGGGCTGACCCATGTTCAAGACAGAATTGTATATCGTCATACCAGGGACTGACAGAGTTTTGTGCACAACAGATTAAATTTTGATTGTGTTGTCCTAGGTGTGACATATCGTTTTCTTCTTGTTGTCCTGCTGCTGAGTCAACAACTAACTTGCACAACCCTTGGCCTCTCACTATTTGAGCTGGGGTGATTTCTATGTCATACTCCTGTAAGGAGGTGACCCAGTTCGATCTTTTTTCGCCTAGTTCTTTCTGCACTAACAGATTCCTGATAGCTGGGTAAGGGACAATAATTTTCGTCCTAGAATTCAAAAGATAAGATCGGAAATGCTTGACTGCTTTAAAAACAACGTAGGCTTGTTGATCTACTGTTGGGTAATTAAGTTCCGCACCTTTGAAAGTAGAGCTCATAAAGGCAATGGGTACTTCATTGTTTTTAGCGTTTTTTTGAGTTAGGACAGTAGCGTAGGAGCGGTCAGAAGCAAATGTGTAAAGCATGAAGTCTTGCGAAAAGTCGGGGCTCATGAGAGAAGGAGCGTCTATTATGGCCTTTTTTATTGAATTGAAAGCTTGATTTTATAAGGGTCCCCAATGATATTGTGCGTATTTCTTAATTAAATTCTGTAAAGGTCTCACCATCTCGGAGAAACTGGGAACGAATCTCCTGACAAAGTTTATCTAGCCTAAGAAAGACTGCATGGATTTTTTGGATGAGGGACGGGGGAGTTTCGAGATAACTTGAGTCCTTTTAGGGTCGATAATCATCCCTTTTCTTGACACAATGAATCCTAAGAGCATACCTTGTTCTACTGCGAAGATAGATTTTTTAGGATTTAAGGAAATGTCGTATTTACGACATCATTGTAGAACGACTCTTAAATGAGATAGATGATCAGTCTTGTTTTTAGAATATACAGTAACATGATCTAAGTAAACTATGATGGATTGATTAAGCCTTGGAAAGTGATGTCCATTTCTCTCTGGAAAGTGGCACCGACATTAATCAGTCCAAAGGGCATTTTCCTATAAGCGTAGGTGCCCCATGGAGTGCGAAAAATAGTTTTAACTTGGTCTGGAGGAGACATCAGGACTTGGTTGTACCCTGAAAAACCATCCAATAAGGATAGTCTTTCAGATTCAAATACCTATTGAAGGATATGTTCCATAGGTGGGACAGGGTAGTTGTCTTTATCAGATGCTCTATTAAGGTTTCGGAAATCGACGCATAGTCGGATTTCCCCACTTTTCTTCCGGACAGGGACAAGGTTAGAAATCCATTGTGTGTGCCTAACTGGAAAAATTATCTTAGCATTCAGGAGTTTATTTAATTATTTTTTGACGATCGGTTCAAGTTTAGGGTGCATTTTTTTTAACTTTTGTTGAAAGGGTAAGGTTTGGGGTTTCATAGGAATGATGTGTTGTATGATGGTAGGGTCAAAAGTTTTAAGGTCATCATACGTCCATGCAAAAACATCTTTGAATTCCTTAAACAATTTAACAAATGCGCCTTTTTCTTGTTCAGAACACCACACCCCTAAATTAATGCACTGTGGATTGTCATTAGTTCCCAAGTTTACTTTTTCATACGATAGCGAGGAACTATTGGTTTTACAGTTGACCGATTTTTTGAATTTATCTTGAAAATCGTAAAAAAAATCTAATCTAACTACAAATTTAGGGATCAAATTTACCATGTCCGATGAAGATTCAGGAGATCTCAGATATGGTATTATCGTGAAATCGCGCAAATTGTCGTCATGAGTGCATTCGTCAATTACCGCGCCTTGGAAAGTTTCTTCCATATGCAGGAAGCTAATAATTTGTTTATCGTCGTCAAAGACTCTCCAATTCGTGATGTTGTCGGGAATGGATGGCATGAACAACAGTTCGACAGAGAATGCATTCGGGGACAAGCCTTCTGCAGGAAAGAGTTTGGAAGCTATGTTAGCTAATAGATCAGCTTCAGAATTATTCAATGTAGGAATAGAATTTATATTGAAAGCATACAACTTATTCATTAAATTCCATACCTCGGATTGGTAGCTTTTAAGATGCGGAGACAGACAGTGGATAAAATCTCTTGCCTGTCTAACCACAATTTTGGAATCGCCAAAGACAGTCAAATTTTGAATGTTCATATCTAATGATTTTCTGAGACCCTGTAATAAAGCCTCATATTCCGCTGTGTTATTAGTACATTCAAATTCTAGCCTACATGCAATCAGGGTTTTGTTACCTGGTGGGTCAATAATAACGCAGCTTGCACCTGCTCCTTCTTTGGACTTTGATCCGTCAAAGTAAAGAGACCATATTTGATTTTCATCGGGTGCATGAGACCATTGTGTAGGAACTGTTGGCTGCACATATGCTACAATCTCGGACTATTGTTCTGGGTTGGTGATAGCTGAAGTCTCGGACATGAAATTGCCGAAAAAGGTATCCATCCCTTGTATTTCGGGTGAATCGGTAGAAGGCGTAAATGGCTCATTAGGATCATTTAAATCTGTGACTGTGAGCTTTAGGTAGCGTTCACGATTTACCTTGATCTTGTTGGGCTTGTTGTTCTCGGGAAGCCATAGGTGAGACCAATCCGTCGCGAAATAGCCGTGTAGCTGCTCTGACCAGTCTCTGCTTAGAAACAAACCATAAACTTCTAGAATATCCACAACAATAATATCAATCACTTGATGAACTTTGGGGTTAGACGATAATCTAATAAGCACATTCCTTAATTCGCCTACAACTTTAACACTAGTTCGATCAAGTTGGATAATTTTTAAAGTGGATGGTTCAACTTCGGCGTTAATATTCTAACATATAGACCATGGAATTACATTGGATGACGCTCCTGAATCTACCATACAATTGTGCACGTTCCTATTAAATATTTCGAAAGTTAACAAAAATGGAGGTACATTTCCGCGAGTACTAATGGTGGAAGCTTGTGGCTTTTTACTCGCAGTCTCTAAAGCTAATTTATCTACATTTGTTACATTATTTACAGGAAGGCTTCCCTTCTCGTGAGGATCAAAATTATTCTTAGCGGAAGTCTTCTGAGGAACTTTGTTCTGAACAACCTTGTTACTGCTTGAACTACCGTTTTTTCTATTCTCTGCGATATTTTGTAACATTTTTTGTAGCAGAAATGAAAATTTTAATAATTCATAAACAGAAATGTTAGCCCTTAAATTTTTTAGATCTTCAACTAAATCATAATCCAAGTTGGGGTTTACATGACTCTGTTTAGTCTCATCTGGTTTAGATTGCTTTGGGGGCAAAGTCGTAGTGTTTTCGGAAGAAGGTTTGTTTGATGTCTTACTCCTAGTATTGTAGGGATGTACTGTCTCGAAATTAGCTTGAAAAATGCTATCCGAGAAGTGTCCAAAAATGTTTGGAGAAGATTCTTCTTCTTCAACTGTCTCTTGTTCAACTACCTCTTCAGGAATCTCAGGAGGCATCAAGTTATCCTGGGCTTCTAGAATTGTTTGAAGGGTGAATTGCAGACTTTCTAGATTTAGGCCCTCGGTATTTGGATTAGGTCAGTTGGTGGGAAAAGGCTTCCTGAACGGGGGTTTGTAAGGCCCTTTGCTCGAAGAAGCTTCTTCAGCCGTCCTTTTCAAATCTATAACTTGATTTGACAGTTTTTGAACGACTTTAGTTAAGTTTTCTAAATCTGAGCTTTCAGGTTGTGTTTTATTTTGAACAGGTCTAGGGAGGATTTCGATCTTCCTTTTGGAAGATGAACTAGTTTCTGTTTCGTTGCTAGTAGTGTCTTTTAAACTAAGGATGTATTTTTCAATCTGTATGGCCTCTTCGAAGGCCTCTAACAACGTGGCTTTCTTAGATCGTTTTACCCAAATGGCTATACTTTGATGAAAGGCTTTAGTATAGTATGCTATGATAAGATTCTCGGCAGGCATCGAGTCTGTAGGGATTCGGTTATTTAGTGTTAAGAATCTTTGGTTAAAGTCTTTGATTTTCTCTTTGGGGTTCATTCTTAAACTAGAAATCTCCATAACTAGAACTTCAGGGGACTTATCATCCCCAAACTTTTCAAGAAAGTAGGATTCAAATTTCTCCCAAGACACGATGGTATGGGGCTACTAGGAAAAGTACCAAGTAGAGGCATTGCCCTCGAAAATGTAGGGGAACTACAGACTACATCTTTGTGTTCGACATTACGGAGTCTAATGGCTAACATAAACTTTTTAATGTGATCTTCGACAATCTGTTTAGAGTCAGGGTCAAACTTGGGGAGCCACTTCTATGGATGTTTGGGTAAGGGATGTTGAGGCCCGGGTACAGCTACTGCATCTTGGTCAGGCCAAGGTCTGGAAGGATTGTTCTAGTTGTCCATTGGTGTAGGCGGTGTGGAAGTTTAAGAAGAGGAACTTCCTTCGTCAGAAGAGTCTTCTCCAGAAGAAGAAGGAGATGATGGAGGTGGTTAGGGTGGTACTCCAGATCCTCCTGCAGCAGGAGTGAGGATTGGATCTGTAGGGTTCAAAGTGAGGTTTCAAGTTGTTCTCTGATATCAGAGAAATCTAATGGTTGGTCCAAAGGCCGATTTGGTTTCCTTAAATGGGCGAAGGCACTATGTAGGATTTGGGGTTACTAGTTAAACTGTGATCCGTAGATCATCGTTTGATGTTGTTGCTATTTGAGGGACAATGTTGTCATTTGAATGAATTCTTGTCACTATAGGTGAGTGGTTGGGTGGTGGAGGAGTCTTATGATCGCCTCGTGCCATTAATAATTTTCACGCCCTCCTTCTAGCACCATTTGTTGATGGGCGAAATTGAACTCTCGTCAACTGGAGGGGTGGATCCCGTCCGGGGTTGTCTAAATAACCCAAGCCCTTTGGGATGATCCACTCCGACAGGTTTAGCGGCTCTGTTGGCCGATCTAAGTCCTAGAAAAATGAAAGAAAAACTAAACTAAAGAAACTGATCTAAGTGAAAAAGCAGCTACAACAAATTATATACAAATCTAAAACTATATATACAGTTTACTAACTAATATCATAAAACAATAATTCTACTTATTTAAATGTTCAGCTATCAACAAGATTAAATCTCAATTTCATATGTACAGTATTTACAGAATACAAATTTTAATCGAAATTTGCAAAAATCATGTGTAAATTGTCTTAGGACAGCGAAGCTATTATTTTTATTTTTATAATTTTTATAAGTAAGGGACAAAATGAAAGCTACCTAAGCTAAGAAATTAAAATAATCATCCTAACTGTGAATCTGAACTATATATATCTATCTAAACTACTGAGAATTCTCAAACTTATTAACTATTAAATTGCAAATAACAAACTGACCTGAAGTAATGCTTCCTATTTGTCCTGTGCACAGT
>SNQJ01S0123802.1:5263-23053 GCA_010110895.2 Picea sitchensis
TTCCCTTACAAGTTTCTTCTTGAAACATTCCATTTAATTAGTGCCTCATTAATTCCTCATTAATAAAATTATATCGTCAATATATACATATCTAAAATGGGTCCCTTTCCCTTTTTAATAAAAGTTTTTAAATAAACTTTTATTTTCACAATTTAATTAATTTCCCATTTAAAATAGGATGATTGTGTTTTAATTTTATGGGAATGATAATCAAATTTATATCCATGTAAATCACTTCTTATTTTATATTCATTGTCTTATCTTTCCAACAATATAAATTTTGCGCAAATCCGTCCCCCGGATCTCAAGATATGAGCTCGTGAAGTTGAGTTGTCACGCAGGCCCATTAAAAATGAAGCTTACTGATATTTTATTTTCTGAGAAAAATATATCAACTTTCAGCACTTGAAACCTATACCACCATCTTCTACGTTGAAATACCTTTCCAATGGTATAAAGTTTGCACGATTCTGACACATAGAGCCCAAGTTATGGCCTCTACAAGATCATGACTCAGCCACAATCGATCTAATGTCTTGGGACAATCTCAACCTTTGATTTCAAATTCATTTCTCCCTCTTTGAAATTTAGACTTTTTATTCATAAATATTATCCCACATTCATTGGGATATCACAAATATTCATGGTATACAATACTAAGTGTTTCGTACACTTAGCAAGAAACAAAGAAGAGAAGAAATTATGGAGCTTGGAGGATTCAACCCTTGGAAAGTTGTTGAATAAAATAATATTTTTTTGGAACCCTGTCATAGTCCACCTCATGCCCAGTCAACATTGAGTCATCACTGATTCATTGTCAATTCATATCCCATGTGTCATAAACTCATTAGATTCCAAATATAACCAATAATATGTTGCCATATGTCACAAATTGTATGTTACCATGTCTCATGACCTCATTCATTTCCATGTGTCATATTCTCATTTGTTGGTTTTCATGCCTTGGAATAGCTTTGAGAATTTTGCTAAGTATGGGAGGTGGGACAAGACGGGAGGAGGGAAAATTGTGGGTAGCGGAAGTCGAGGGGGTAGTTTGTAGGCTGCAGGGACGGGTTGGCGGTTGTGGAGTGAGGTGAGTAAGGAAGTGAGGGATGATTGGTGTTTTCCCACCTGTGAGCTATATTACTTTAAAAAAAATTAAGTAGGGAGAGGGTAAGGAGATGAGAGGGGGCGAGGGTAATTTGTAGGTGGCGGAGGGATAAGGGTGACGTGGGGTGATGTAAGGGGGAAGGTAAAGTGTAGGCAGCGAATTTAGGAGGATGTCAGGTTTGCGGGGATGGGAAGGTGAGGGAAGTGAGGAGATGATTCTGACAACCCACGAACCCGATGAGGAGATGAGTAGTTAGGGGGAAAGGGGATAAATGCAGACGAAAGAAGTGAGGGAGGAGAAATGTATATAGGGAGAGTGGGGGTGAGGAAGGTGAGAGGGAATGGTGAAGGAGTGTGGTGGGTGTCCACCCCCTGCCATAGATTGAAATATGGCTTGAAATATGGCTAAGTATGGGAAGATAATGGATAAGGGAGTGGAGAGGGCAGAGAGATAAGGAGAAAAATGGTTAAGTGTTGAGATGGATAGAGGTGAAAGGTGAGAGAAACAAGTGATGAGAATACTTAGCCAAAATTTGAAAAAGGATAGAAGAACATGATACTTAAAAAGATTCTTCAAAATTGGATCTCTTGATGAGATTTTGAATAACTTAGGCATAAGGAAACAAATTTCTGATTTGAAAAATGTGTGGCGAAGCTAAGACCGAGCGCTGCAGAATGAACTTATAAAAGTTCAAAAATGTATTCTTTTGATATCAAGGATTTTATGAATCCAAGAGTAGGAAAATATAGATGACCAAATTTTGGTCAACAACACTCAAATAAGAGAAACTCAAACAAAGAAAAAGTTTACATTAAAAACCAAAAGGACCCAGATTTTAATCAATTCAAAAAAATAAGGATGATATTGCTTGTTATAACAATTGTGGTACTATTTAGAAGGCCAAAAGATCTAGTTGAAACAATCATGTTACAAACCAACCATCATGCCAAAAAGAAGCCATGAAATCATCTTCTCGAATCAAGCAAGATAGAGTCGTGAGTCATGAAAATAATATTTTTTAAAAATGAAGGGGGTCTCCTTGAAATTTTCGCAAAAATTTAAGGGGGATTATTGGGGAGCCAACATGTCCCCCTCTATTATACATTCGTTATTTTCAATACTCGTTTCTATCTTTTCCTTGTCGTTGCATAATATAATCAAATATAACAAATCAACATCATAAAGTATACCATAAACATGCCTCAAAACATCATGACATATGCCACTTGTAACTCCCAAAATATAATATGATATTTAAAGTTTCAAAATTAAATATCATAATTATGTTATCTGTCCAAAAGAAAAAGTGCCACTGTCAGGTATCCATTAAGACAAAATTAAAATAACTTAGGGAATTTCCTTTTAAAGAATTCTTCTCTTTCTCTAATGAAGTCTTCATATTGAGACTTCTTCTCTTCAAGTTGTGCTAATTCTGGATGCAACTCACTTATATTTCTCTTACCATTGCTCGTTGATTTCTTCTTGGAGTGAGCAGAGGAAGAAGAGTTAGCTATGTTGGGAGAGGTGATTGGATGCTTACCTTTGTATGTCTTAGAGTTGTGGAGGGGATTTTTTTGTTCTTTAGGTGGTGGAGGAGGGGGAGGCATAGATTCATTTTTAGTGACAGGTAATTGTGTGTGAACAAGTGGAGGTGGGGGAGGATCAATAGGCCATTGATTGATACCAGAGGAGGGATTGGCAGGAATACCACCTCATCCATCATTAGGTGGTTGAACATGAGACTCGGGGACATTAACAATGTCAGGGTGAGACTGCAAGATAACATTTGGAGGAACTTGGGGCTGAGGTAAAGCATGTTGTCCACCAAGATTCAAATGTCATGTTTGAATCAACTGCTGAAATTCATTAGAATTAACATCAAAGTGTATGGAGAACCTTAATTTTTTATGCCCCCCAGGTTGCCAAAATGTGTTGGATAATCTCCCTCTTCTTCCTCGGTTCCCCCTCTACTACTACCATGACTAATAAAGCTCATATATATATGATCATACTCAAGTTAGTGCATATATAAGACACACTAAATTAAACATCTAAAACAATTTGTCATCATGATTAAATTGGCTTTGAGACTAACAAAACCATGCGACACAAAAAAGGAAATGAAGGGGAAAAGTGAAAATAGGGACAACAATACAAACTTTACCAACATCTAACTTATCATCTTAAAATGAAAATGTTCATATACACTGATCACATTTTTCCCCAACATATGAACAAGTGATGACAATTTTTTTAAACCTGTGAGGACAATTTTGTCCTCTGTTTTGCTGATTTTTTTGGTTGTAAAGAATGTTGGTTTTCCCTTCAAAAAATTTCTGAAATTGACATTTACATAATAGAAAATTTGTGTCTCAAATGTGTAAATGATTTATCTCATATCTCAATGTTTCCACTGTTGTAAATTTTTTGTCATGACTTTAGTGTAAATTTGTTTAGTGATAACAACTAGGGCTTATTGTTGGATCACTAGGAAGCAATTTTCAGATATGAAATTAGTTACATAGAGTTGCATGTGAACATTGACATGGTATTAGAGATGGAGGTTTGAAGGAAGAGAGGGAGTCATCCTTGAGACACAGTTGAGCAATTTTTTTTTTCTAGGCATGTCACCATGGAGACTTGGTTAGTAGACAATGGAGCTTCTCGTCATATGACATGATCACATAAATCACTCACCAGCTTGACAGAGGATAACTCTCGATTGCAAGTGGAACTTGGTCTTAATTCCAAGTATGCATTCAAGGGAATTGACACAACCTCATTTCATTTCAAGTATGGAAATCTCCTAAATATGAGTGAAGTGTTGTATGTACCTTGATTAAAAAAAAAGAACCTACTTTCTATCTCTGCCATGGAGCACAGAGGGTATGCAGTGGCATATTTCATAGATGGGAAGGTTCTTGCTTGGCCAAAGGGATTGAGTCTTGAATTCACAAAAGTCACTGGTACTCGTGATGGAAGTCTCCACAAGTTGACTGGTTAGCCAGCTCAGGCCCTGGTACATGACAATGATAATCTATGTGAGCTTTGGCATAGGAGATTGGGACACTTACATCACCAAGCACTACCAGTATCAAGGAATATGGTTACAGGTCTTCTAGAGTTTGGAACTGAACACTAGGGAGTATGAAGAGGTTGTGCACTTGAAAAATTCCAAGGTGGATTTTTTGAGCAGTGAAAGTAGGTCCAAGGAGATCCTGGACCTGGTACATTCAGATGTGTGTGGACCAATGTTAGTTCCATCTGTGAGTGGTTGTCGGTATTATGTGACCTTTATTGATTATTATTCCAAGAGGACATGGATATTCTTCACGAAGACAAAGGATGAAGTCTTCATTCAATTCAGGGAGTTCAGAGCTCTAGTGGAGAATTAGATAGGGAAGAAGATCAAGGTTTTGAGGTCAAATAATGGAGGTGAGTACACCTCCAATGAGTTCAAGAAATTTTGTAAGGAAGCATGGATTAAGAGGGAGTTGACGGTGCCTTTAAACCCACAACAAAACTGGGTTGCAAAGAGGAAGAACCGAACGATAATTGAGGTGGTCAGGGAAATGTTACATGACCAGGACCTACCAGTGATGCTCTGGGTGGAAGCATGCAACATTATAGTTTATGCTTAGAATAAGAGTCCTCATAGGATATTGGAGGACAAGACTCCTGCGGAGGCATTCACATGAGTGAGATCAAAGATAGGCCATTTGAGGATCTTTGGTTGTCCAATATACATCCATGTTCCTAAGGAGAAGAGGACGAAGTTAGAGCCTTCTGGGAATAAGGGTGTGATTATGGGATACAAAGAGACGTCAAAGTCCTACCACATATACATTCCAGGACAACGATGTGTTGAGGTTATCTAGGATGTTAGGTTTGAGGAGGACTTAGACTTCAGGAGGTCCTATGAGACCACAGTAGGTGGTGAGGAGTAGGAGGTTCCAAATATTGAGATGAGTATAGGACCATCCAATACTGAGGAGCAACCCTTAGACCATGAGGAGGAATCAAAGGAGTTTTTAGACTGAGGGGATCCTCCTTGTGATAAGGACACGAGGCCTAGATGGCTTCAATATACTTTGAAGGATGCATAGGGACACACAACTCCTAGAGGAACCTTCAGGGAAAGTATGCATCCAGAGATATTCTCCAGCTATATGGCTCTTATGAGCAACATCATTTATTTTGAGCCTTCTAGTTTTGAGGAAGCAACAAGATAACATGTTTGGAAGGATGCCACGATGGAGGAGTACCGATATATCATGAATAATTACATGTGGGATATAATTTTGAGACCGCAAGGGAGATATGTAGTGACTTCCAAGTGGATATACAAGATCAAACATACTATAGATGGCTGTATTGAGAAGTATAAGGCAAGGTTCATGGCAAGAGGATTCTCCCAGAAAGAGGGAGCGGATTACGAGGAGACCTTTGCTCTAGTGGCCAAGTATACTTCTATCAGGATGGTTATTTCTCTCACTTTGGTTAAGAAGTGGAAGATCCATTAGATGGATGTGAAGACATCATTTCTCAACGGTGTAATTGAGGAAGAAGTATACATAGTGAAACCTCATGGATTTGAGGTACATGGGAGGAAATCCCATGTATACAGGTTGAAGAAGGCTTTGTATGGACTCAAGTAGGCACCTAGGGCATGGTACTCGAGGATTGATGGGTATTTGTAGAGCTTGGGATTCATGAAGAGTGATGCAAACCCCAATCTATATATTCTATAGGTTGGTAAGGATCCTCTCATATTTGTGTTATATGTTGATGATTTGTTTCTCACAGGAGCTGAGAGGCTCATTACCAAGTGTAAAAAGGAATTGGCCTCAAATTTTGATATGAAGGATATTGGATTGATGCATTACTTATTGGGATTAGAGGTGTGATGACAGATAGGTTAGATCTTCCTTGGATAAGGGGAAGTATGTAGTTGAGATACTGAGGAGATTCAGGATGATGGACTAGAAGTCCATGACCACACCTATGATTGTCAATCTGAATATGATGGGGGCTTTAGATTCAGATTTGGTGGATCCCACGATGTACAATAAGTTGATTGGGTTGTTAATGTACTTGGTTAATACTAGGATATATATTTGTTTTGTTTTCAACACCTTGATTCAGTTCATGGTTGAGCCGAGGAAGGTGCATTGAGTAGCAACAAAACATGTGCTCATGTACTTTCAGGGTACAATTGGATTTGGTCTGAGATATGTCGGAGGTGATGGAGCGAGGTTGCATGGTTATTCAGACTCAGATTGTAACGTTCCCCAACCCAACCGAGGGACATTAAAGTGAAAAAAACTCATAAAAAAGAAATTTCTGCTAACTAAATTAATTCATTTACTGTTAACCGATTTACTATAGCTTACAACTATGAATTTAAACTAGATTTAACTACTGTAAAAAACCATTCACTTGATGCATATACAACATGCTAAATCAACACATGTGAATGTAGTAAATAGTTCATGAAATATGGTTTAATAACTCAACACAACAACATATAAATCATTCTCAAATACACAGAGTTCATGCAAAACAATAACACATGTAAATGACACAACAACAAGATAAAACAATTATCTTTAAACAATAGTTGTGCAACCAACTGCTTGGGATGGACGTTCCCCCAACCATAGACTTATTGTTCCAAATTTGAACAACCAGTCACCCCCGAGTTGAGGATAGTAATACACAAAAGAGGGTGGTCTCTCATAGTCCACTCACATCTCATAAACTCACAACCCACTGATATCTTCCTACAACTATCCCAATTTTCCATCAGTTATGTTCCTATTGACCTACCCAACCCAAGGAATGTACCCCTTCATTGATCTCAGTCCCTCGGGCATCCCATTCATTTATTAGGGTCTCTTTGGCACAAGTATCTAGGAATCTCTTAGCTAGGAACTCAAGGGAACTTCCTGCTAGGAAAACTACCAACAAACCAACAACAGACACTTGTTGTTTTAGTGCAACTCACACATAAGTTCACTCTTCATGCCTGGCAACCTGGATCTTCAGTTTTCAGCTCCAAATACACTCCATCTTGCTCTAAAATTCACCCTCCATGGTTGCACCAACTCCAAGCTCTCTTTCTTGCTCTCTCCTTGCTCCTCATGCAAAAAAACTCAATGTCTAAAACTGTTGTCCCAACCCATACAAATTTCCTCTCTTTTTGCTTTATTGAATCACACTCTTCTCCAAGCTAATTGTACTCAACCCCATGTGCCCAATAACTATGGGATGGGACTACTCACACCCACCCTCTTACATGTATTAAATGATTAGCTTTGGGAACACTCAATAAAAAATTGGAAGGTTCATATAAAAATATAAAATTTAGGAAAAATGGGTTGAATTAATATTCACGGGTAATTCCCCCTCTTTGCCATTATCCTAGACCCTCCCCTCTCTTGTGGATTAATTCATCCCCCATCTCTTGTCCATGTCCCCTTAGCAGTTGGCATCACATTTTATTATTAAAACATAGAAACACAATTTTCGTATTACATCGGTTTGTCCATAGTCACACATTATATCTACATCAACATTAATTAAATTAGGGATTATAGCGGGGATGTTACATAGATTGGGCAGGTAGTCCAATAGACATGAAGAACACTTTTGGTGGTTGTTTCAGCGTGATACTAGCAGTGGTTTTTTGGTACAATAGGAAACAAACTTTAGTGGTACTCAACTCAACATAGGTAGAGTACATGGTAGCCAATTTGGTGAGTTGTGAGGCTATCTCGCTTCACAAGATTCTTGTAGGATTATTTGGTCGGGAGTTGGAGCCCACCGTGATTCACCGTGACAATTAGAGTTGTATCAAGCTCTTATAGAATCTAGTGTTTCAAGATAGGTCAAAACACATTGAGATCATATACGACTTCATCAGAGACAGAGTCTAGAAGGGAACAATGAAGTTCTAACACATTTCCATAGAAGAGCAGATTGTAAATATTCTCACTAAACCCCTAGTGAAGGGGAAGTTTGTTTACTTTATAGACAAACTAGGAGTGGTGGAGAATACATCTCTCGCTAAGAGGGAGTGTTGATGATTTTGCAGCTTTGAGACACATTCCCACAAGAGGCCAAGGTGTCAGACATATGGGAATATTCATTGGCACCGGATTAGCCTTTCGTTTCAATGAAAAGGCCTTGGGATGATGCTAGGGTCTCATGGGCAAGTTGGTGGGCTTTGTGGGCTTGTGTTGGAGTTTCACACCCACAAAGAAGAATAAAATATTCTAATTAATTGTTGAGTTTAGGAAGGTCTCCTAAACACACTCATTGGACTCCTATAAAAGGAGAGGAGGATATTGCAACATTCCATTGTGCAATTATGTAGTTAGCATAAGTGAGTGAGCACTTGTGCTAGGAGGATGGAATTTTGAGCAAGGCAATTTCTGCACCTAGGCAATCTGGTCTAGGGTTTTCTGGTATTTCTATCTTTTTTCTTGGCAAGGAGAGAAGCCACGCATGTGGAGGAGTGGCTACAGTTGAGGAAAATAAGCCGCACATGTGGTAGGAACCACACATGCAGACCGTACAGGTCCATACAATAGGTTGTACATATCGATACAACGTGTCACACGTGTGAGGGTAGCAGAGCAACTACACCTGTGAATTTTTTAGCAAGAAAATAGGTTTGCACAGGTTGACATCAATAGTTGTAACACTGACATCAACAAGTCATACATGTGACATGTAGCAGGTTGCTAATTGGAAATTTTTCCGAGAAATTTCTTGAGTTTAGTTGTTGATTTTTCTGAACATGTGAGGAAAAATTTTGTCCTATGTTTTGGTGATTTTCTGGTTGTAAAGAAGGTTGGTTTTTCCTTCAGAAAATTTCTGAAATTGACATTTACAGAACACAAAATTTGTGTCATAAATGTGTAAATGATTTATCTCATATCTTGATGTCTTCGGTGTTGTAAAATTTATGTCATAATTTTAGTGTAAAGTTGTTCAGTGATAACAACTAGGGTTTATTGTTGGATCACTAGGAAGCAGTTTTCAGATCTGAAATTAGTCACATAGAGTTGCATGTGAAAATTGGAAATTTCCATTTAAGCTCGGGCTTGGCCCAGGTTCAAGAAAATTTACTAATCATGAGGAACAATACTCATATCTACTGAAAACCAAATTCCCATATCATAAATTCATGAGTTTTGACTCCAAAATCATAAGGAATATGTAGCTAACAAGGTGCATACAAGTATTTAAAAGTTTGAGTCTATCAAAGTTCAACACAAGGATGAGTTCGAAACCCATTTTCTCCTTCTAATATTGCATGTCTAATGCAGGTTTGACCATGGATTGTGAACCGTGGGTTCACCAATTAAAACCATAACTCAGACTCACTTCTTATTTTGCAGAGGAAACCAATATAAATCGTATAAAAACTCAACGATGGGTTAAATATTTACATAAAGAAAAACCCATAAAATCAATCCACAAAACTGAACTGGGTTATTCCCAAAATGACCAGAGAAGCCACAAAATGTGATAAAGAAACTGAGTTCGTATCTTTCTTCAATGCATGCAAACCAAGAGTTGCTTAAACTTTCTTCTTTCAAAACTAATATGGAAAGTGAGAGAATGAAATATGCATGACAAACCCAACTAATTCGTTGACAAACAACCATATTTTCTTTCTTTTTTCTTCAAGCAATGACAAAGTAGGGAGTGAAATTTTTTTATGCACACAACAATGCTAACTAGAGCCAAATTTATTCAATCTTAAGACAAATATGTTGTAAAAGAGGTGTAATAGAACATGAACTCATACCTTGTCAAATGATGCTTTATACCAGTTATGGAGGTTGAAATCGTTATCGAAACTACCAAACTCGATAGTTTTGACAAGCTGAGCTCGAGCTTCCTTCTTCCTCAATCTCAACAGAGAAAAATGAGCATAAACCAAGTCAAAACTAATTAATAGCATGTGAGACTGTGGGAGTAAATTCCCATGTCCTTGCAACTTTATTGCATGGGAAAACAATCATGTTTCCCATTCAAGCAAACCATCGAATTTCATGCCAACTCATCAATCCATTCACTATGAAAAACCTTCACAACACGTGAGCCTCATACCATGTCAAATCAAATAGATATTAAAATTGCTGCCACATAACTCCTAACCTTGAAATCGACACATTTGTATACCATATGCAAATTGTATCATTGCAAATGACACCATATCATAAGTAAAATAGTTATCGTATACCAACTACAACCCATGCATAAGTTGTGTGTTGAGTGCATTCTATGCACGATGTCATTTCCAATACGATGCTTTAATCATAAAACTTAAATTTAAAACACTTAACCATGATGCCAAACATATATGCCTCCTTTTATGGTATGTGCAATGCTTATATATAGACACATGTGAGTATTTAAACCATGTAGAGCTCATAGATTATAAAACCAAAACCTCTTTCCAATTTGCAAACTATATAACTTGCTTTTGACTTGTTTGCATGTTATGATATATTAAATAATCATGGTTTTGCATTATCCAAATGTCATGAATTTTAATAACCAATGTTTGCATGTGGTGGCCAATTGCACATACTTTAAAATTGTAATATGATATTGACATATGTTTCGAGCAGGTATCAAACTTTTTTCCAAAGACCATATTATGAACATGTCTATGGTGCTAATTAACATAAATCTTTATCATTCTTGCAAATCAATCTTTTCAACTTCAATCGTTTGCATAGGAGATAAAATTAAACCATTTCTTCAAGATGTTAAAACTGTAGTATATCATGTTGAGGAAAAACTTAGGATACAAATATTTTGCATTCAATCCTTGGGGACCCCACCTATTAGCTATATAGTAGTAATAGTATAAGGCTTCACAACTCTTTGCGAGCATTTATAATAGGTGACAAATTTTTGAGTCAACAACTTATTTTCTCTAGTTTAGGGATTCCATGTCAGTCTTCTCCTCGATCAGAGTTACCTCACTTAGGTATTTTCCATACTTAGGAAACGAAGTTGAGAAAGAGTCTATCCATGGCTCTACCCATATCTCTAGAGCATATATAGGGTTGGGTTTGTTTCTATCCTCATAGGGTCTCCACGATGCCTTAAAATAATTATGGGGAATTAGCCTACCAACCTCGGCATTTTAGCACGAAGAAAGTTGTGGAAATTATGAATATCTGATTTGATGATGATATCGAAGCTAGTTTGAATATCAATTTCTACAAAGAGCATGGACTTTTTTGCAGGTTTAATAGATTATGGCCAAATCTTCCAAACTTCCATTGTTGGAAGCCCCACTTGCAAGAAGAGGCACATATTCATTCATGTTCCAAGGCTTCTTTGTCTTAGAACTTGATTCAATGGATGACAAAGATCACATTCTTTGGTTTGGACATTGGTTTATGGATAAAGTTGGGTTTTGTATGAAACAATGGTATCCTTCTTTTTATGCCTCGTTAGATTGTCTTTCCTTGACTCCAATTTGGGTCAGGCTCCCAAATTTGCCCCTACACTTTTTAGGTCCAGTTCTCGTAGAATTTATAGGCAATTCTATTGGAAAATTCCATTATTGTTCAACTGAAACATGAAGAATACTTTTAACAACTTATGTAAGATTTTGCAATGAAATGGACCTTGAAAAGGTCTTCTTAAGGAAATTTGTTGAAAGGTTGTAGGTATGTCTTGGAGTTAGAAACTTGATTATGAATATTTTGCATTCAGGTGTGGAATTTTCTTTACTTATGGTTATCTAGATTCTTCATGCTTAATAAATAAAAACAAAAAAAAATCTTCCCATAAGCCTACCTGGTGATAAGGAGCTAATGAAGAGCACCAACTAATATTCCCTATCTCCAAATAGGAGGAGGATCCTCCTTATTTGAAAACCCTAGAAAGGTAAGTTAGAGTGTAAATTAGACACAATTCGAGTGAAATATCCCTTGAGAAAGAAGAGGTAGTTATGACATAAAAAAAGTCATCTCCTCTCGAGGGATCATTATCTAGGGTGGATGAATATGATCTATCTCCCAGAAAAGGGGAAGGATGTCTAATAACTCAATCAACTGTGCCCATATTGGATCATGACTGAAGGGAACGAGAACCATTATGTGAAATATATAGTAGTGTTCTACATATTTTGTTAAGGATCATGCCACTGATCTATGCAATGCCAATTGCATCCACTGAATGGTTATATTTTTATTTTATAGAATAGAACATACAAAAAAAATTCCAAGGAAAAGAAAAGAATAAATTGATAAATTATGGATGTCAAAACAATCACGATTAACGTTAAAATGTTCCATACAAGTTTTCATTTATGACATAAATATATTAATATCAGTTATGAATATTAAATAGATCATGATTTTTTTTACTGCATTGAGATTGTTTTTATTTATTTATAAATAATGGGTAACTTTGTAATAGAAAGGGCTATCCCCATACCAGATAGTTGTTGACCCATAAGTGTGATAAATCTTGTGTAATTCTTCTTGTATATTCCATTCCATTTTTTCCTCCACACTTAGAAAATTTTGAGATCATCGTGGGTCCCTAACATATTACCTTTCTATTCCCAACTTCCATGACCCACATAACATTCACTTGATTTCCACGACCTTCATTATGTACCTATACTTAGGATTTTTTTGGAAGTAGACACTGATTCACGGGTGTAGAGAATTATCCGATTTCTCTCGTTGTCTCGCTTGTCCACTATCTCGCTTGTCTATTGTCTTTCTCATCTACTTTCCGCCTCACGTCTACTCTCTCGATTGTTCGTCACCCCACGATGCTTTACATCTTGTCCTATCACGTTTCCAAACATGCATTAAATAATTCTTTCCAGAAATGACCACCACTCGTATAAGTGTTAATACTATTATTAATGATAAGTTTCTCGAGACAACTTACCATTGTCATTTAAAATCTTTGAATTAAGATCCCCATAATGTGTTAAAATAAACAAGTTTATTTTTATAATACCAATTTGAAAAACTTGTGCATTAAGTCCGTCACCTTGGTTAAGTATGAAAACTCGAAGAAAATAATATTTTTGTGGAGATACTGTGAATATTTTGGGAAAGGAAGACCAGAGATTTCAGTGGTCATAGGATTATAGGTATTATTCTACATTACCACCCCTATAAAATAATTCAAATATAATTTGGACATCATGAATTGCTTCGACAGGTTGTGTTCCATAAGTTTAAATGTGGTACCCTGCACTCTAGAAGCAACATGCAACGTGTAACTTTTATGAAGTGAACAATGCTTTTATCTCTACTTTCAAATGGTTGATTTATGGACCCAATATGTTAAGATTATCACTGGAGGTTGTATCTTTCTTAGCTGGGAAAGGAAGTTTTGAACCATGGAAAATTTTAGTGTTATCAGACTCTATTGTTCAGAAGAGAAACCTTCATACCTACCATATTATGTTTCTGATAAAATATTTAAGTTGAAATATGTAAATAGTATAAATCTTGGGCTCACTTTTTTAACGATAAAAGGAAAAAATAGTTCATCCCATTACCATGGAAAATTGGGGAGATAATTGTAAAAAGCATTTCCCATCTTGATGAAATCTCAAATCAATTTGTTTATTTAATCTCAAGAAAGTGAATGAAATCAATGGTTTCAACCCTAATAATTTATTCACGACACACATGACATTAGTAAGATATAATGTGTCATTTTCCAAAACATTCTTATTTGGAGAAGAAGAAGGTGACAATCAAAACCCTCAAGGGTTACCTGTGGAAAAATTGCAAGAAGATATTGAGATAGTAATCAATACTAATGATCAACATAGATAGCAAGGAAGAGGTATAAATGAGAGAAGTTAACGGTCCCCAAATGTTTCTAAAAAAAGTGTCCCATCTAAAGGAAAACCCCAAAGTTTAATTCAAGAACAAAGAAAGTCTTCAATTGATAACTCTAATGACGGAGGAGAACAAAACCTTCGTAAGGGAAACCTTGAGAATCCACACAAACTCCCAATTTCTAGTAACAAGAAGAGATTTACCAATAAAGAGGGAGAAAATAAAGACACACCTTCAAAAGAAATTGACCTGGAAGACATGGAACTCAACATTAATGTTGAAGAAATAAAAATTGCAGACGAAGAACATAGACTACATGAAAGCTCAACAATTGCAAGAGAAATGGACACGAAAGAGCCAATTATATTTGAAGAAGAGTCCCTTACCCTGCATCTTGCCACATTTAATAAAAATTCAAGAAAGTTAGTCAATGAAAATGTCAATTCAAAAAATAAGAAAATTTAAGAAAAATGGAATTCATAATTTGACTTTCAAGGGGTTCCACCCTCCAAATTCGTGGAATTCCATGAGGCCACAAGAGAAGTTTTAAAGTTTTCAATCATAGATATAGAAAATGAAAATGCAGCTTTAAAAGATAGAGTAAGAGAATTGGAAAGTGCTATGATGCCCCCACCATTGTTTGCTAGTCCTATCACCACCATACAACCATTGAGAAATCTTGAAGGAATACGAGAATCAAGCTCAAGATTAAAAGGAAAATCAAGTTTTCTAGATGTTGTCAGGAGATATGTCAGCGACAATATCCAAAAGAGATTGTCCTTGATTCTTGAAACCTAGGAGTTGACAACCAATTTTGTCTTTTTAGGCTCGAGAATGACACATTTCAGGCAATATCCTCAAGTATACCTTGATAACGATGAATACTTTTACAAAGGATTTATTTCTTCCTTTAGTGAAAAGGTTTCAAGTCTTAGTGGATTTCAGAGAAAAGAAGAGGATTTTCCTTCAACAATCCATTTAAAACAATTAAAGGCATGTTGACTCAAAAGAATCAAAAGTTTAAAAGAAATGTTAATTGAGTGTGATGTGATAAGTGTAAAAAGGGGTGAATTATATTTAAAGTTGATTGAGTTAGAACTAGCCGGGTTGACTGAAGATGTGTAGGACCCACATTTAATTATGAATTCAATACTCCTATGAAAGGAACACATGTAAGAAAAGTTGGACTCATTAAAGATTGCATCAACAGAAAATTTCAACAACTTGATTAAATATTCAAAAACAGAGGTAGAGAGTTGGTTGGTTCATTATGTAAACAAAAATGATGAGATTTAATATACCATCCATCAACTCTTGATTGATTTTAAAGATCTTGACAATTCATTATTTGATATCAAAGTGAGACAAGAGATAACAACTACACCTATGAGAGAATATATTGAAAATTGGTTAAATAATTCTTTAATCAAAATAATTTAATCAGATTAGGAGAAATAAATTGCAACCTGTTAGGCAGTTCCAACAAAAGAAAGTATAAAAGACATCTTAGCCAACAAATGAAAAATAGAGAATCGATCACAGTAAGTCAAGCGATCATTTTTCATAATTTCTCATCTTCTACACTTCTCATTTAGAAATCATCCAACTTGTGTCTTTTTATTCACTGAAAAACTCACAATCAATTTCTAATTGTTTTCCTCTTTTTCTTCCACGTCCAGGTCTATCTTTTAAAGGTCCACGGGAGCCACATCCCAATCCATTTGGATGAACTCTTTTATTTTTATTTTACACTTCATTGTAAAAGGAGACAATAATGTTTTTTGAAATTCCCCAAAGAACTATTTCAGGGCATAACTTTAACGATTTCTCAGACTTTGAGATCTTTGAGTATGAGATTGTTGGAGTATGCTCATCAAATTCTTGTTAAGTTTTGAATGGAATACTCATTGAAATTTCTCTGCATTGTGGCCTTATATATTTTTTGTCTTATGATATGACCAACTCTTGCTTATATTGTGATGGATGTGAGGAATGTGTTAATCTTATATAATGTTTTCTTTATTTCTTTATAATACTGTAAAGATACCATGTTTATGTTTTGAGTAAGTCCTTGGTCCTTTTCTTAGGAACTTTTCCTTTGTCATTATATATATAAAATGTATTTTCATAATTCATTTTGAGCAATAAAAGAGGAGCACCACCTCTTTAAAAATGCAGGGGGTTTATCTTCATGATGTTGTTGTTGAGATATTGAACAATCTAAACATCAAAAATAATATTGTAACACAAATAGAGAAGGAAGTGGTTGCAATATATTAGCAAAATATCATTGTCTTTGCACTAGAAAATCCCAAGATTTCCTATCCATATTCTAAATTGATAAACATGGCAAGTATATTGTCATACAAATTGACACAATCGAAACTCAACATGACAAAACATTACAAAGATTAAATAACTTAGAAAACTTGTCCATGAAGGGATTATACTTTCAAGCCTATGTAAGTCTACCAAGTGTTCTCCTTAGACCACATATCCATGTTTGATTGGTCTGTAAGGAAAGCTTCACCTAAACAATCAATCAATTATGATTCAAGGAGAGCACTGAGTGTCCATGTTCTCATCCTTGGTCCATGAAGATCCATGACTAGAGGAATCCCCAACAGATACAAAGGAAGGGAGAATGAATCACCTCTTGGGGGAGGTGTAGGTGGGAAGCAATGTGACACACCAAAGAAATAAAAAATCTAACTTTAACTTGAGCTCCAAATATTTCCTCTTCTAAATCTGTATGAAGGTTGTGAATCCCTGCTCCACTTCTCTAAGCACTACCAACTGGGTGGTCGTCTCCATCATGCACCACTTATGTTATCCATTCTCCACTATAATTTTTTCTTACCACTTGTCTTTCCAATGAATCCATTCGAGGGTTAAGTTCATTACTGAATTCTAAGCCTTTGTTACCTCATGGTCACAACACTTAATATCTATTTTGACCTCTACCAAATCACACAAAACACAACAATTGCTCCTACAATGATCGTGAGCTATTGCTACCATTAAAGAGGGGTTCATGAACAAACTTTCCTAAAACAAGGTGCTACAACCTTCTGACCGACCCCTAGACAACGCCTACACCAATTCACCCTTATAATTGCAGAATGCCAAGAGGAATTTGAATGCTGCCTTGCTCAATTCACCATCGGTTATGGATCCCATAATTGCTTCTTCAACATCATAATTTTTAGGAACATAAATATGGGTTGTGGTTGTGAGCCCATCTAAAAAATATAAAACAATAAAACCACATGTAGAGTGTAGCTTCCCCATTGTACTGCTCATTATAATGAACATTGATGAAGGGTGCTATTATCGTATAGATTAGAGTTAAATCCATAAATCTCCATCTTATCTCTCTCGCATGATGATACACCTATATTAAATTGCCATGCAATGCTAAATGCACAACAATGTCATGGGAGGAGCACAAAACATGAGCATCCCTCTCCAACTTTACCTTGATAACTCTTTCTCCCAAGCCCACTTTGACGTTGGCTTCTCAATCTACTTTAGTGTTGTGTGCCCATGGCACTTGGAAAAAGGCTATTGTTTCAAAATATTCAATCATTGCAATAATTATTTTGATACAAAATGAGAGGTGAGGGTCTTGAGAAATTGTTTGATGTAGGATAAATCTTATTATTGTGGAAGAGTTGCCAATCACCGTTATATAGTGCACCCCTTGTTCCTTGAGCAAGAGTAAATCTTGATAGGTTGTCATTGCTTCTATCTGATTGTTGGCACCAATGCCCAATCCCCATGCATAGTCTATTTGTTGATTTCAATTAAGACCATATATTA
>SNQJ01S0123807.1:15722-26685 GCA_010110895.2 Picea sitchensis
TGTGCTGTTCGCACAACAGGGCCGACCTCAATAACTCAGAAAAATAATTATTATTACAATAATCCTTAATTATCTTTCACATATGGTGGGGTTGACTTGTACCCTTTACATCACAATTAGGGTTACAAGTAAATCTTACACTTAGACAATATAGCAAGGGATCCACACGTCCACTAGTGCTCAGGCACTAGGGACACGTCCACTCGTGCTCAGCCACAGGGACGCTATACTCAACAAAATCATCTGGAGTACCACATCGTCTCAACTCTCACATAGAAGAGAACAATACACGCATCACATGGGCACACCCAACCACTGGGGGATGACTCAACTCTCACATAGAGGAGAATAATGTCGCAACCACTGGGGGATGACTCAACTCTCACACAGAGGAGAACGATGCCCCATCACATGGGCATGCCTAACACTGGGCTCTCTCACAGGTCAACTTAACTCAATCATAGAGGAGAACGTATTCTGGAGGATGTCTCACGATGCTGCAATCATCAACATAGATCTCAATCGTTGATCACTTTGGATGAGATCTAGGGTTTTGGCTTAGGGTTTGATTTGGTCTAATCTCAAGATTATAAAAAGGTAGCTACTGTGAGAGGAGAAGACAAGTGAGATAGAGACTACACACAAAGAGTGAGCTTTCAAGTGTGCAGGTAAAAGGATCTGAGGGAAAGAGACAAAGTGACAGCAAGGGTTTTGGTAGCCTTGAGGTTTGTGAGGCTAGGCTAATTGTTGTAATTGCAATTTCCTCAGAGGGGTCATTTTTCTAGGAAGGGAGCACTAATTAATAATGAGATCTCATAGAAATGGTTTTGTTGCAATGGTTTTTCTAGGGGTTTTTACCCGAAATCTCATGTGCAAATGTGTTTGGTTTTTAGTTTTATTGCTTTCACTGATTATTGATAAGAACCTAGCTGTATTGTGATTTAGTAAATTAGTTTTGGTTGGAATTAACAGTTGTGTGCTAGGTTCCAGAAAATTAACATGGTATCAGAGCCGAGACTCTGAGGAAGTTGGGTTTTGCACGAGAACGAGATTGTAGCAGTGTGAATTTCAGATCCGTGGAAGATTTTTTTTATTTCAGGTATGCGAGAATTTTTAGCAGCAGGTACAGACGAAATTAATAAAAAAAAAAGTGGTACGACTGCAACCGTATGGGTCCGTACGACATAGGGATTGTAGTTTCGCGTGTGGAACTGGTTGTGGATTGAGAGGCTGTGGTATTGTGCAGAGTGACCAGTTGCGAGCTGCTGGTAGTGCAAAAGGATCCATTGCTAAAGATTGTGAGTGAAGGCGAGAGGGGCCGTTGGCCACTGCAAAGAATATATGCATGTGGAGCTGAGGAAGAGAAATTGTAGCTGTTGAACGGGAAAATTGATAAGATGCTGGAGGAGAGCCACGAAAGGACGCGTGCTATGAGAGTCGTGGCATTGCTGGCAGCATGAGGTCTGGCAGAGAGGTGACTGTTGTGTGGGCAGCTTGAGATTTGCGTAGAGAAAATCCGCTGAGAATTGACGATATTGAGAGCCGCACAACCCCGAGGAACAGGTAAAGCTTGTAGGGGTCAAGAAGCAGTAAAGGTTGCAGAAGATTGACATCCTCCAAGATTAAAGCCGACAACCAATTGAATAGAGCTAGCAAGAGCAGCCGCGCAAGTGTTCAGGAGCCATGTCAGGTTGTGTGAAGGTGATCCGCCGGCAAGAGGATGAGCGACTGTGAGGCTGTGCGTGCAGTAGACAACGACAATGGATGTGTATAACAGCCATCGGGACTGAGTTCAAAGAGCTGGCGCAACAGGTATTGGTGACTGGAGTAGCTAGCCGCTGGGTGGAGAAGAGGTCGTTGGCAGACTGGGAAAGTAGTCATCACCAGGTTGGGCCGCCACCAACTACTAAGTCAGCTACTAGCAAGGCAACCAACAAATTGAGAAGGACAACAAGCAACCAGTTTTCTCAGAAAACACTCAGGAGACATGCAGAGGCTTTAGGCAGTGGGTAGATTGCCATGAAAATTTGAGCAGTGGGACCAGGCAGCAGGTCCATATGTCAAGACTTTGAGTTTCTCAGCAGGTTGTGGAGATGGCAACATCGAGAGTGCTTTTTGAAGACAGGTTAGACTGGGTGTCCAACTACAATCCGTTGAAAGAGCGGATTATGCTAGTGCTGATGGAGAATGACATTTGGGAATATACCAACTCCGTCATGGTGCCACCAGCGGATCCAAAAGACCTGGGTGCCCATACCTTGAAGGACATGAAAGCCAGGAGGATAATCCTAGACGGAGTGAAGGATCACTTGATACCTCACTTATCGGGAAAGAAATCAGCAAATGCTATTTGGGATGCTTTGAAGAGCTTGTTTCAGAGCAAGAATGAGATTCGCATAATGGTGTCGAGGGAGAAGCTCAGGGACGCGAAGATGACATGATCAAAGACAGTGACAAGTTATCTCAACAAGATCCAACAGGTTTGAGATGAGCTAGCAACAGTTGGGGAGACAATGTCAGATTCAGAGTTGGTGAGGACGGCGCTGAAAGGATTCACTAAAGAGTGGACATCGTTCATCAAAGGGGTTGTGGCACAAGAGAAGCTCCCTGACTGGTCAAGGTTGTGGGATGACTTTGTTCAGGAGGAACTTCGGGATGAAGAGCTGAATGGAGGCAAACACAAGAAGGATAAGGACAATGTAGCTCTTGCCAACTGTTGGATTTTCACTATGCTAGGCTCAAGCATGAGGTTTATTTCATTTAGCATGTACTTGAACCATAAACAAATGCAGCTACACCATACACAAGTGCTGCAATAACCAAGATCACAAGAAGAATTACCATGCACAAGTACACAAGAAATATCTTGGGAAACCCTTCTAGTCAAGGGAAGAAAACCCAACAATCCTTTGCTATATTCTCAAGAGAAGATCCCCCAACCATAAACCCTAATGCACACAAGAGGGTGCTTCTACAACCTTGAAACTAGCGCAGAAGAGAGGTGCACACTTCAGCCTTAAAGGTAGGTCTGAAATTTCCAAATGACAAGTGACAAGTGTGTTTCCTCAATGGGGAAGTCACCTTTATTTATACTAGACCAAACACAACAAAACGTGTGTCTATTTATACTAGACCAGAGGTCAAGACTTTGAGTTTCTCAGCAGGTTGTCGAGATGGCAACATCGAGAGTGCTTTTTGAAGACAGGTTAGACTGGGTGTCCAACTACAGTCCGTGGAAAGAGCGGATTATGCTAGTGCTGATGGAGAATGACATTTAGGAATATACCAACTCTGTCATGGTGCCACCAGCGGATCCAAAAGACATGGGTGCCCATACCTTGAAGGACATGAAAGCCAGGAGGATAATCCTAGATAGAGTGAAGGATCACTTGATCTTTTACTTATCGGGAAAGAAATCAGCCAATTCCATGTGGGACGCTTTGAAGAGCTTGTTTCAGAGCAAGAATGAGATTCGCATAATGGTGTCGAGGGAGAAGTTCAGGGACACGAAGATGACATGATCAAAGACGGTGACAAGTTATCTCAACAGGATCCAATAGGTTCGAGATGAACTAGCAACAGTTGGGGAGACAGTGTCAGATTCAGAGTTGGTGAGGACGGCGCTGAAAGGATTCACTAAAGAGTGGACATCGTTCATCAAAGGGGTCGTGGCACAAGAGAAGCTTCCTGACTGGTCAAGGTTGTGGGATGACTTCGTTCAGGAGGAACTTCGGGATGAAGCACTGAATGGAGGCAAACACAAGAAGGATAAGGACAATTTAGCTCTTGCCAATTGTTGGATTTTCACTATGCTAGGCTCAAGCATGAGGTTTATTTCATTTAGCATGTACTTGAACCATAAACAAATGCAGCTACACCATACACAAGTGCTGCAATAACCAAGATCACAAGAAGAATTACCATGCACAAGTACACAAGAAATATCTTGGGAAACCCTTCTAGTCAAGGTAAGAAAACCCAACAATCCTTTGCTATATTCTCAAGAGAAGATCCCCCAACCATAAACCCTAATGCACACAAGAGGTGCTTCTACAACCTTGAAACTAGCGCCGAAGAGAGGTGTGCACTTCAGCCTTAAAGGTAGGTCTGAAATTTCCAAATGACAAGTGACAAGTGTGTTTCCTCAATGGGGAAATCACCTTTATTTATACTAGACCAAACACATCAAAAGGTGTGTCTATTGGCACAACAGGGCCCACCTCAATTACTCAGAAGTATAATTAATTATTACAATAAACCTTAATTATCTTTCACATATGATGGGGATGACTTGTACCCTTTTACATCACAATTAGGGTTACAAGTAAATCTTACACTTAGACAATATAGCAAGGGATCCACATGTCCACTAGTGCTCAGCCACTAGGGACACGTCCATCTGTGCTCAGCCATAGGGATGTCATACTCAACAGATCTCTATCTCAACTGAGTCCACAGGAGAATCATCTGGAGTACCACATCTACTCAACTCTCACACAGAGGAGAACGATACACACATCACATGGGCACACCAAACACTGGGGGATGACTCAACTCTCACATAGAGGAGAACGATGCACCCCATCACATAGGCATGCCCAACACTGGGCTCTCTCACAGGTCGACTCAACTCAGTCAAAGAGGAGAACATATCCTGGAGAATGTCACCTGACGCTGCAATCATCAACACTCCCTCTCAGCTAGGGAGGCATTCTCCACCAGGCCAAGTCTCTCACGGAAGTACTTGAACTTTGTCCTGACAAGTGGTTTGGTGAAGATATCTGCAATCTTCTCATGTGTAGGAAGGTACTGCACAGGTACTTCTTTCCTCTACACCATGTCTCTGATATAATGGTATTTGATCTCAATATGTTTCGAATTATCATGAAACACATGATTCTCATAGAGCTTCACACAACTCTTGTTATCACAGTGAATAATGGTAGAATCTATCTCATGATCAAATAAATCTGTAAGGAGCTTGCGAAGCCACACTGCTTCGCGGACTGCCACACTCAACGCTATATACTCTGCTTCTGTGGTACTCAAATCCACAGAGCTTTGTTTCCTACTGCACTAGAAAACCATGGCAGACCCCAAGGTAAAAGAACAACCAAATGTGCTCTTCCGGTCCACTGCGCTCCTTGCCCAATCTGCATCGGCATATCCCTGCAATCTCATGTCTACATCGGAGGTATATCTCAGGCCATCTCCAACTGTGCCTTGTAGATATCTCAATACATGCTTCGCTGCTATCTAGTGAGTCTGTCTCGGTTGACTCATAAACTGACTAAGTACATTCACTGCATAGCATATATCAGGTCTGGTGTTATCTAGATACATCAATGATCCAATCAATTGTCAATAAAGGTGTGGATCAACCTCGCCTGAATCAATAAAATCCTCGTTCATTTTCTTCATATCCATCACCATCGGTGTAGGCATGAATTTGCAGTCTGTCATATCGAATTTCTTCAATATCTCCACTGTATATTTTCCTTGGCTCAGGAAAATCTCATCAGTTCTCTACCATACTTCTAGTCCCAAGAAGTAGTGCGTCATACCCAGATTCTTCATTTCAAATTTAGAAGTCAATGCACGCCTGCATTCAACAATAAGAATTTATGAACCGGTGAGGAATAAGTCATCAACGTACAGGACCAAGATCAGGCACTCGCCACCAACAATGTTATAGTATAGGTTTGGATCAACAACACTCTTGTTGAAGACCAAACTCATCAGGAATCCATCCATCTTCTCGTACCAAGCACGAGGTGCATGCTTTAGCCCATACAAGGCTTTCTTCAACCTTCACACATGAGATTTCTGATCATGTATCACGAATCCTTGTGGCTGCTCCTCCATGACAAGAAGGCTCGGTATCAATGATGTGGCTCATGGCTGAAACATAGCTCAAAAATCTCTTTGGTTTCTTGCTCTCTCGGAATGTGCCTCGAGGAGCTGAATGTCCCTCTGCCTCCTTCAGAGTTTGTCGAGCCTAGGTAGACCTTTTATGGCCTACTACAATGTCTCTGGGGACATCAACTGGAGCAACTGGATAAACTGGATCAACTGGATTGACTGGAACAATAAGTGTCTCCCTCTGAACTGCTGAAGGGGGAGAAGGTACTGTCTCTTCCTTCTTCTTAAATAGTTTGACTCTCTGATTCAAGTGACTCTCTCTGAAGTCGGAAGGATAAACATCTTCCTTTTCCGGTGTTGATAACCTGGAGACATCCCATGTCTTCTCAGGTCCTCTACTGCTTCTACAAAACTTTGCCGGCCTCTCGTACTAGGATAATAACCAAGATGACCTCCCATAGGGATAACAATCAAAATGGCCTCCTGTACTAGGATAATAACTAACCAAGAAAACTTGGACTCCCGTAACAGGGATCATGGTCCTCCAATAATTAAATAAGAAAATCTGGCCTTCTGTACTAGGATAATAACCAAGATGGCCTCCCATAGGGATACCAACCAAAATGGCCTCCTGTACTAGGATAACAACCAACCAAGAAAAATGGACTCCCGTACCAGGGATAATGGTCCAAGTCATGAGGGCTCCCACACCAGGGATAATACCCTTCGTTATCAAAATGCAAGCAACTACAAAGTAATGAAATCAAATAAGGAATGTAGTACAAAACTTACCTTAGTCTACAGTCATGCTCAATCTTGCTTTTGGTCCTCTTGAGAAAGCTCAGAAGAAGAAAGCCTCATCTTTCATGTCTTCATCTTTCTGAGGTGGGTTTGGATGAATGTCAGCAGTGGAGGCATGTTGTCTTCCTCTCTTCCTGGCAGGACAATTTCTCGTAAAGTGTCCATACTTGTCACATCTGAATCACTGGATCTTTGATTTGTCTTTTCTATGATCATACCTTGAAGCTGATGAAGTCTTCTCGCCTTTGAATGCTTGACTGAAGATTCTTCTATTTCTTCGTCCTTTCTTTGTATGAAAGGAAAGAGCATGATTGTCATCATGATTGGAGTCTTGCACTCCTCTAGCTATAAGTCTGATTTCTTCCTGGGTATAGTCTGTCCATAGACGATGAAAAGTAGGTAGTTCTGCTCTACCACTGATACTTTGAAGATTGTCTGATATGATTTCTCCAATGGCACCTAGCTGATCTCTACTCTCTGAAATCTTCATGAAGAAGGTAGCAACAGTGTCATCTTTTGTCATCTTGATATTTTGAAGCCGGCTCTTCAATGTAAGAGCTCTGAGGGTGTTGTTACTCTCAAACATATTCTTCAATGCTTCATACATCTCACGAGCTGTCTTCAAGTTGGAAATACGAGGTAGGAGATGATCTCTTACTGAGTAGATGATTATCTTCCTTGCCTTGACGTCATCTTTCTTCCATTCTTCTTTCTCTTCATTGGTAGCTGTCTCTGGTTAGCTTTTTGTATCACACTCAATAGGTAATCCTCTTCCAGGGTGATCTGTAGTCTTGACTTCCAGGAACTGAAGTTGATTGATCCATCAAGCCTATCTTCCACCAAGGTTCTGTTCCTCATGGTTTGCAGATTCTTCCACAAACCCTTAGCAATTAGGCTAGGAAACCTAACGGCTAGGCTAGGCTAGCAATCTTAGGTTTCGTTGGGCTTATGACTGCCAACAATAAGCCTTGAAGGTTAGAAGAACACTGGTAAGCTTGAAAACTCCTTCAATGGGCTGCAGAAACCCTAAAACTGAAATTTCTGTAGAAAATTGTGAAACCCTAAGGCCAAAATTCCAAAATTCTTGGAAATGCAATCTGAAAGTTGCTGGAGGTGCACTGAAGGAGGCCATACACTCCTATGCAATTTTTAGCCCCAACGTTCAAGTATAAAGTGCTGAAACTGGCAAAAGAAGGAGGGTCGTAATTTTTCTCAGAAACCCTAGGAGGGTCGTAGGGTTCTACAGAAGAGAGGACGACTTGCTTGAAGGCTTCTTCAAGATCTATGCTCTGATACCATGTTGAATTTTCACTATGCTAGGCTCAAGCATGAGGTTTATTTCATTTAGCATGTACTTGAACCATAAACAAATGCAGCTACACCATACAAAAGTGTTGCAATAACCAAGATCACAAGAAGAATTACCATGCACAAGTACACAAGAAATATCCTGGGAAACCATTCTACTCAAGGAAAGAAAACCCAACAATCCTTTGCTACATTCTCAAGAGAAGATCCCCCAACCATAAACCCTAATGCACACAAGAGGGTGCTTCTACAACCTTGAAACTAATGCTCAAGAGAGGTGCGCACTTCATCCTTAAAGGTATGTCTGAAATTTCCAAATGACAAGTGACAAGTGTGTTTCCTCAATGGGGAAATCACCTTTATTTATACTAGACCAAACACAACAAAAGGTGTGTCGACCTCAATAACTCAGAAATATAATTAATTATTACAATAAACCGTAATTATCTCACATATGGTGGGGCCTACTTGTACCCTTTACAACACAATTAGGGTTACAAGTAAATCTTACGCTTAGACAATGTAGCAAGGGATCCACACGTCCACTAGTGCTCAACCACTAGGGACACATCCACCTGTGCTTAGCCACAGGGACGTCATACCCAACAGATCTCTATCTCAACTGAGTCCACATGAGAATCATCTGGAGTACCACATCGACTCAACTCTCACACAGAGGAGAATGATACTCCCATCACATGGGCACACCCAACACTGGGGGACGACTCAACTCTCACACAGAGGAGAACGATGCACCCCATCACATGGGCATGCCCAACATTGGGCTCTCTCGTAGGTTGACTCAACTCAGTCACAGAGGAGAACGTATCTTGGAGAATGTAATGATGCTGCAATCATCAACACCAACTAGGTCAAGAAGGTAAAGGGGAAGGTCTGAAATAAAACAGGTAGAGATTCATCTTCACTAGTAGGCACACGGAGGGACCCAAGTAAGGTCAAATGCTTCAATTGTCATAAGAAGGGACATTATGCTTCACAATGTCCGGAAAGGAAAAAGAGCAAAAACAAGACCAACAGGAGGTTGTTGCGACATCAAAGGAAAATGAGTTTGCTAAGAAGTTTTAGGACGAGTTTTGCCTCGTTTCCCAACTTTCCACAGGAATTTTACCAGCTAGTGTGTGGCTGATTGATAGTGAAGCCACATATCATATGACAAGAGCACATGAGTTATTTGAGATCTTCACAGCTTCCGACTCAGACGTGCATGTGGACCTTGGTGTGGCCACCAAACATGTAGTGAAAGGTTCTGGAACAGTGCCATTCCGGATGGAGTCAGGTGGCTTATTGAGAGTAACAAATGTACTATGGGTACCAAAGCTCAGGTGAAGTGTGCTCTCAGTCTCAGCGATTGAGAAGAAGGGCTATGAGGTCTCATTCCGAGATGGACAGGCGCTTATTATACCCAGAGGATCTAGCTTAGACAAAGCAACTGTCTTTGGATTTAGAGAGAGAAACTTGTATAGGCTAAAAGGAAAGCCTATGCAAGCTATGGCAAGCAGTAGCAAAGTGACAGAGGACAGGGAGCAGAGAGCTCCGAAGGTTGAGCAGCTCAGAGGGAGTCAGCCTTAAGGTTCTAGTGGGAAGGATCAACCTTCCAAGCAGTCATGGTACGAGATGATCATGCAAGATGCTCGGGAACAGAAGGCTTCTAGGAGCATTATCAGAGGAAATTCTTCGCAAGCAGGTCTGAACGAGTCGGCTTGGATAGCTTTCGAGTAAGAGGGAGCAGCCAGAGCCGACAAGGTAGCATTTTTGATAGCGAAGATAGAGCCACCTCCAAGTGGAAAGAGTGCCTTCCTCACTAAGAAGAAGTGTTGATTTTGTAGTGTCGTACAATTCCTTCCACAGAGGCTTGATGTCTAGCCTGTGGAAGTCGTCTAATGCCTCTTAGAACCTTAGAAGTTCATTTTGTGTAAATGAATGACCTTTTGTAATTAATGGAGGTTAATTAAGTTAAAAGCCTAAGTTATTGGCTTTAGTAACTTAAGTGAAAATTAAATTAAGTCATATCCGTTAGATCTAAAGCGAACAAGAGATTAGATCTCCACCATTGATCACTTTGGATGAGATCTAGGGTTTTGGCTTAGGCTTTGATTTGTTCTAATCTCAAGATTATAAAAAGGCAGCTAGGGTGAGAGGAGAAGACAACAAGTGAGATAGAGACTACACACAGAGAGTGAGCTTTCAGGTGTGCAGGTGCAGGGATCTGAGGGAAAGAGACAAAGTGACAACAAGGGTTTGGGTAGCCTTGAGGTTTGTGAGCCTAGGCTAATTGTGGTAATTGTAATTTCCTCAGAGGGGTCATTTTCTCAAGAAGGATCCCCAATTAATAATAAGATTTCACAGAACTGGTTTTCCTGCAAGGGTTTTTCCAGAGGTTTTTACCCGAAATCTCGTGTGCAAATGTGTTTGGTTTCTGTTGTTATTGGTTTCACTAATTATTGTTAAGAACCTAGTTGTATTGTGATTCAGTAAATTAGTTTTGCTTGGAATTAACAGTCGTGTGCTAGGTTCCAGAAAATTAATATTTAATACCCAAGTCTAATATCTAATTGACCATTATAAGTTAATATTTACTTTAACACCCTCCCTTAATGGTCAATCTACTAACTACACCAAACTTATCCCAGAATTTTACATATTTTCTGGACCTAAAGACTTGGTGAGAAAGTTTGCAGTTTGGTCCTCTGTGGGACAATATTGCAGCGCGATAGATCCATCCTCTACAAGTTGTCTGATGAAGTGGCAATGTACCTCAACGTGTTTTGTACGCTCGTGGAAGACTGGATTCTTGGAAAGTTTGATCACCCCTTCATTGTCACATAACATGGGTGTTGGCTCTGTTTGCTGCATTTGCATATCTGAAAGCATCCTCTTGAGCCAAACTGCCTTACATGCTCCTCAAGATTCTACTTCTATCGATGAAAGGGTTACTTCATGTTGCTTCTTGCTAGTTTATGTGATTGCACCC